>JAJPUD010013807.1:20667-42863 GCA_023553655.1 Myrmecobius fasciatus | reverse complement strand
GTATTTGAATTGTTTCTTTCTAGCTGCTAGCAGAATCTGTTCCTTGGTGCTATAGTCCTGAAATTTAGCCATGATATTCCTTGGGGTTTTAATTTTGGGGTCCCTTTCAGGAGTTGATCGGTGAATTCTTTCAATGGTGATTTTGCCCTTTTATTCTACAATCTCAGGGTAGTTTTCTTTCAGGATTTCCTGGAAGATAGTGTTTAGATTCTTTTTTTGATCATGCCTTTCAGGAAGTCCAATAATCCTTAGATTGTCTCTTCTAGATCTATTTTCTAAGTCAGTTGTTTTTCCTAGGAGATATTTCATATTTTCTTCTAATTTTTCATTTTTTTGTTTTTGTTTGACTGATTCTTCAAGACTTAGTGAGTCATTCACTTGCATTTGTTCAATTCTTATTTTTAAAGTGTTGTTTTCTTCAGTTACCTTTTTAAGTTCCTTTTGTAACTGGCCAATTTGTTCACTGCACTCTTTTTCCACTTCACTAATTTTAATTTTTAATAAATTGGTGTCTTTTTCATATCTCTTTTGCAGAGCATCATATCCTTCTTGCAAGATACTGTATCCTTCTTGCACTGATTTCAGTTTATTTTCCCATTTATACTCCAGCTCTCTTTTGAGGTTCTTTATGCAGTCTTCCAGAAAGGCCTTTTGAAACGGGGACCAGTGATGGTCCTTGCTGCTTTTTTCTGGATTTTTGTCTAAAGAAACCTCTGTATCTGAGGTCGTTTCTTTGCCTTGATAAAAGCTGTCTATGGTGAGAGCTCTCTTTTGCTTCTTCATCATTTTTTTTTTTTTAGACAGAGTGGATATCTCTTTAAGGTAGGGGAAAAAAAAAAAAAAAAAACCTCGGCTGAAGACGCTTTGCCCTGGGGCACTTTGGCAAGTTGACTTAAGGTGCTGGGCCGGTGGGGGCTAGGACTAAGTCCGAATTACTCCTTAAACAAGGCAAGTCTGCCAGAACACCTGCCCCCAATCAGGGCAGAGTGTCCTGAGTGCCTCAGATAAACTCCAGGTGTTTGGAATTTGGAGTTTGGAGTTTGGAATTTCTTCCATGATGAGCTGAGCTGAGTCCCACCCTCACTTCCGGCCTGCACAGTTGTTGTCTATTTATCTCTCTGTCTGAGTCCGACTAAGCTGATATGAAGTTCTCCAGAGAGCCGTGCCCAAATATTTCTGAGTTCGTTGACTTGAAGATCAGTTCAGAGGCTTATTTTATTGTTGATTTGAGAGAAGATAGGAGGAGAGGCAAAAAGTCACCTTTTCACTCCGCCATCTTGGCTCCGCCCCGTCTCTATGAATTCTTAAACAAGTTTCTAATTTCTTCCACCTAAGTAAAATGGATGGCTACTATGGGACTTAAAAATAAAGAACCTTAGGGTGTGGAAGATACATTTAGTGTTTTACAGAGTCCAAACCCTCCTCCAACCCCTATAACATCTCCCTCTAGCATTCATAAACATCTGCTTTATCATCAGAGATAGAGAATTCACTACCTTTTATAAAAGTCTTGCCTAGTTTTTGGACAGCTCTAATTTCTCTAAAAATGTTTAAAAAATAATAAAAGATACAAAAGCACCAAATATATATCATCACTTTAAGACCCCAAAGGAAGTTTTGTCATGTCCAATTTATAATATTTTCTTAATTTCTTTAGTTTTACTAAAGAAAAAAAGGCACATTATTAAGGTTCATCTTTATCTGCTTTCTAAATACTAAATATCTGAATCTCTTAATCTTTCAGTTAAGGTCACATTTTCTAACTCCTACATTATGAGATTAATGAAATAATTTCACAAAGATGAAAACTGTTTTGGACTTTTCAGAGAATACTATTTACACCTAATAACTAATTGACCTAAGTCTAACAACTGCACTTAACTCTTAATAACTGAGTTGATTTCTTGATATTTTGCTTATTTTTTCCTCTACAATACTTATTCTAAAACATAAAGAGATTTTTTTCTGCTTGAGTCATGACAAGTATATAGGCAAGTTTTGGAACAAAGATTTTTTTTTAATATATAAAGAAACATAAACATTATAAAAGTCTAAGTATCTAGAGATTTTGATTAATTTCTACCTATATTTTATCATTTTAACAAATCTGTGGTTTTGTTAGGTTGGGTAATATTGCAACCAACTAAAACAAATTAAAATACTCTTTTGCCTAAGTAGCAGTTGTTTTGAGATGATATTATGTCAACAAATCAACAAATATTTATTAGATACTATATGCCAGGCACTAAGAAGGAAATATATATTTAGAAAATCCCTGCCCTCAAAGAATTCACATTTTTACATGGAAACATGAGGTTAAAAGGAAACAAAAATGTAAATAGTACCTTATGCAGTGTAAGTTGTGATAAGAAAGGCTCTAACAATTGGGCAGACAGGGAAAGACTTATGCAATATCATATGCTGAGATGAAAGAAAAGCCAGGATGTGAAGCATGCTCAAGGAAAACAGAAATAAACAAATAAACAAAATAACAAACAAATGACTAAATGAATGAAATCAATGCCAGTTGACTAATCCTCTGGGAGACTGGATTTTCATGACATAGTAAGGCTTGTCCTAAAACAACGTTTTTGATATTCGGAAGTCTATTCAGCAGTCGAAAAAAAGTCATTTCTAAAATGTTCCCAAAAAATAATCAACAAATTTATTGTTTGTCATTCAACATGCATGAAAACCTTTTCCTTCATATTAGGACCTGTGAGAATTTGCACACCACAGGCATAGACTTTAAGAACTTGAAACATGAGGTTCACTTCAATACCAAAATCATCTATGTATGAATATACACACATGTATACACATATGCACGTGTGTATTTATGTCATGTGCATGTATGATAGTCCTAATCCAAGAATATGCTGGTAAATGTTTAACAATCAGCTTTCAAATATGTGTGTTTATATAGGTATATACATTCATATACATGACACGTATTTGCATTTAAGTTTTATTACTAAGATTTTTCACTTCACTTTCTTACATGTAGAGAAGGAACAAAACAATAACTCAAGTCAACATTTGAAGTTTGCCAATTTCTGAAGTATAAATATTCATACTGAAAATTTAAAACTTGGATCTACAGAACCAATTTGAACTTAATCAATCACATATCTATCCTAATGTAGTAGTCTAGTAGTGCTATCATAAAAGAAATGGCAAATATCAAATAGCTAGCATTTAAGTTTTGGAAAACATTTTTATATATACAACAACCCCGGGAGTTAATATCATCCCCATTTTATAGATGAGGAAACTAGCTGAGAAAAAAGTGGCTGGTTTGCATTCAATTTGGAATTGCTGATTTCAAATCCAGGGCTATATCCTCTTGACTTATAGCTGCTAGTAAAATAAAGTTACTCTGGCATAATATGTTATTGATATATTCCTTATGCCTCAAATTTACCATTATCTATCAAGTAAAACAATTGAAGAAGTGAGTTCATAATGTTAGAATTATGTTGATATTAGCTATAGGTGTGTGTGTGTGTGTGTGTGTGTGTGTTTGTATTTTTTTACTTGTTATTTGTTAAATTCATTGACCAACTTTACTACAGTAGATCTGGGAATTCAAGCTTTCAATTATGCAATATATATTATCAGATATTATATCATTATGAACACATTAATTTGTTATACCCAAACTGAGCTTTATAATTTATTTTAGAGAAATGGATATTTAAAAAAAATACTCTGAGGCTTCTTTCTAAGGTAATTCCCTATTAAAATTTGACCTGGAATTATTTATTCAAATAATATTTATTATGTTCTTGCTCCATATAGAATTGTTTGTTTTTTCTTTAAACCTAATCTCTAGTAGTTATCTAAATTTGAATTCAACAAAAGCAAATATATCAATATATAATAAGTTAATGATATCATTCATGGAAGATAGTCTACGTTTTCCTGACTCAGGCTCAGAGAGGGGGTATATCAAAACTGGATACTTGTCCCCTAGTTTGGGAAATATCTGATAGGTGGTGATTCTCAGACAGATCCTCACCCATATTAAATGGCCTAATAAATACAAATGCCAGAGGTGAATCTGAAGCTAATTTCCACTATCTGGGTTTCATGACCAGATTGAAGGTGAAGAATTCCCAAATATGATCTGTTTTAGATGAACAAATTTAACAATGAAACAGAATCAACTAAGACTCAGAAAATGAGTGGTAAAATTGGGTAATGAAGTATATCATATACTTAGCTTTATGGTGCATGATTTTATGGGTATTTTGTGGGTACACATCTGCCACCATACCTTAAACTACCCCACTAGGAAGGCATTCATTTAAATTTTTCTTCTTAATTTAATTTTTTTTAAGAAATGATATTAATTGCTCACAGATCAATGTGAATCAGTATATCTGGATTAATATATCAGATTACTGTCTTCTAGAATTGTTTAGCTAGCTGAGATGGAGAGACAAAGAAAGGGAGGGGATCTAAGGGAAAGACAAACAATTTGAAAGGGAGTAGATTAACTCACTAGGTAATATAGGGTTATGAGGTAATGAAAAAAGTGAAATTAAAGGCTTGAGGAGGTCCAGAATGACAAATTTTATCTTTTCAATCATTTCCCCCCCAGGATGTCCATGAAATTCATGTCATTGCAGTAAGAACCATGTTAGTCATCCTCACATTTATGTGAAAAATCAAGAAATGGAGATTCTATTCTCTTTTGCTTCTAAAAGTCACCTCATGACCTTAGAACATTTTATTGTTCTAAGTCTCAGTATCATCATCTATGATGTGATTAAGTTTATTTCTAAGGCCAATTCAGGTTACAACCTGTCATAATGGAGT
The DNA here is from genome assembly GCA_023553655.1 of Myrmecobius fasciatus. Lineage (NCBI taxonomy): Eukaryota > Metazoa > Chordata > Mammalia > Dasyuromorphia > Myrmecobiidae > Myrmecobius > Myrmecobius fasciatus. The sequence goes on along the minus strand of JAJPUD010013807.1, from coordinate 38,039 downwards.
CTTGTGGCCCAAAAAAAAAAAAAAAAAAAAGTTTTTTAGGGCAGATAATGGGTGACAGATAGCTTATATTCACATTAAATCAGGGCAGGGGGAAAGTAGAACAGGGAATTTACTCTTTTAAGAATTATCTCAGCTTTCTGGACAAAAATAGTCATTCCCGGATTGGCACTTCAGAGAAGACATAGCATATTTACAGTTTGTTTTATTACCTGCTTCCTGTAGATGGAGCTAAACCACTAAAGTGGGTGGTGAGTATGTTTACATATCTTTGAATTGCTGGAAAGGACAACCCAAAAGACAAAATTAATGCCTGAGAAGTGGAGGCATTTCATTCTTTCTAAAACTAAGGTTTTAATGTGCAAGTTTGGGAGCTGAAGGAAAAAAAAAAACAAACAACCAAAAAAACAAAAAAACCCCAGCAAACCTTTTACTTTCAGCTGAGACAGCACTTGTTCTACAGATCTGGGTTGTATTATTTGTCTGAGAGCCTGATTCTATATGAGCACTGAAACTACTTACTGTTGAACTGTTGCCTTTTTCTTTTCTTTTCTTTCTTTCTTTTTTCTTTTTTCTTTCTTTTTTTTTTTTTGGCCAGAGGGATTTGAAATGTAAAATGGATAATTATCCATGCACTGCCAAGCTGACTTGCATTTCCTGTGCTCTGTTTCTGCTCCCTGCTCTATAGAATGAAGACATCACATATGACTATATTTGTTAATGAGTTCATAGTCCTTCCCTCAGTCACTTAACTAAACAAACACTGCATATCTTTGGACACAGAGATACACTTTATTACTTCCACATATGGCTTGAAAAGGATATGATCCAGAGGAGCACAATGTCCTCGGACCAACAGGAAATTTAAAAAAGGAAACATTTAGAAAATAGCTCCAAAGAACTTGATTGGGTTCCCACCAAGTTCCTTGTGGTACAGTCATTCCAAATGCATACTGAGAATTCTTTTTTACTTTAATGGGAAGCTAAAGGATATTCTTAAATACTTAAAATTCCATGTAATCTTAGATGGGAGAGAATATCAGGTTGCCTTTTTAATGGTTCAGTTCTTTTAAAATAATTTACTACACATTTAAAGAATTATATTATATACTGCCTTGGATATGTACACCAGGTAAATATTAAAAATATATTCAATTGTCTCTAATAAAGAAGTTGGGTGACCAATAGACAGTGTTAGACATGAAGTTAGAAAGAAATTAGCATTTGTGTGACCCTGGTAAAGTAATTTACTTTTCCTAAACTCTGTTTCCTCATCTGTAAAACAGGAATATTATCATCTAACTCACCAGATTATTTTGAGGAACAAATAAGATAACATCTGGAGAGGGTTTTGCAAATTGAAGGAAGAATATAGATATAGATATAGATATAGATAGATAGATAGATAATTTTTTCTAATTAGAATCTTTTACTTCCATTTTTGTGATAGTATATTAAATCTTGAAATATGCAAAAACAACATAATTAAATATTAAATAAAAACTACTTAATTATGACAGATGATGCTGTCAATTTTAAAAGTCAGGGAGGCTTTGAAATCCCCAAAGGTAGAAAGATATAGCTGCTGATATTAAAATAGAATCTATTTTCCTGATAGTTTATATTGCTATAAACATTTTGGAATCACTGTTTAATTTTCTTGTTTACATTTCTTCTCAAAATATAAAAAGCCCTCAATGGAAATGCTAATCTCAAATGGACAGTATATTTAGATTAACCATGAAAAAGACTGCCATAGAACATGGAGCACATGAAAAAACAAATATTTTATTGTCACATGGCATCCAGAATATACTTAAACTTTTTTAGAGAAAAATATTTTTACTGAATAAATGTTTCTTGCATTGTGAACCCTTCCAGCCCAAGACCCTAGATCATCTATGAATATATATGAATTGAAAGAGAGAGAAGAAGGTTGTAATAGAGGAAAGATGACCTTCATAGTCAGGGGACATAGAGTCAAATATCAACTCTGTGATCTGGAGCAGCACAAAACCTCTATGCATAGTTTTTGTCATGGGTAAAATAAGAGAAATATGCTTGTTGATCTCTCAAATGCCTTCCAACTTCAAATCAATGATAGCATGACCTAAAAAGAAAGCTGTAAGGAAATGGGATAGGTGTGAGAGGGGGAATACCTTAGGAGTTTTTGAATGGAATTTTTTTTCTTAGAAAGGGGAAGTGATTAAAATTAATTTAAATATATTTTCATGAAATGTTACTTTTCAAAAACTGATTATCTTCTCTGTCAGTAGCATCTTTGTTCTATAAATTTCTATGATAAAATTATAAGCATGATAATTGTAAAAAATTTATAAAATTGTAAAAATTTTAAATATCATATTTGGAGGATTATTTGTATATATTGTTTAAGATCAAAAGGGAAAGTGACAGAGGAATAAAATGTGGCTATTGTGATTTATAATTCTGCTCCTAGAAATCATTTTTATAACCACAAAATTTAATTTTCCTGAACAGTTAAAACTATTATTATATTACCATTCCCCTTTTCTTATTCCTAAAAGATTAAGACATTAGCAGTAATGCTTTTTATAAGCATTTTTGTTAAGAAGCCATTCAAACAAATGACTTTCCGGTTTGTGTCCTTTCTCAGGTCATCTAGCAATTCTATAACCAGTGCAACAAAAGGGATTTCAATTCAAAACCCTTTTATTATTACCCTGAATTCCAAGTGATTAGGAAGCTTTTGAATCATCTAGGAATAGTCCAATTTCCTTAATGGTGGGAGAGAAATGAATGTCAGAGACAATAAATGCTTGTCTATTCATTTTGGAATGTGCCCAGGTCCTAGAGGGTGTGAAGTTTGGGTATATGTGTGTTTAGAGGGGTGGAGGAAAAGGTGTCAGGAGACTAGGAGTAAGAAAAATGAAAAGACAATGTTATAGTTGGAATTTCAAAGAAAGTAAGATTCAATTCCATTGTTCTTACCCACACAAAACACAAACCATTAAAGCCTATTGTTCTATATCCCCTGGTAAAGCTGTCAATCACCCACCTCCTGGAGGACTGAGTTAGAAAACCAGATGTGTGAAATTCATTGACATAACCTCAAGTTAGTGGGTGAAAGACTTTAATATAGTACTCTCTAGAAATTATGGAAACATCTTAAAATTATAAAGTTAGAATATAGTGATTTTTGCTAGGTCATTTTAACAAATGTTTGTAATGACTCTCAGAAGAGGAAAACATAGATTTTTTTCTATGTGTATAAATAGACATTAAGTTATGAATACATTTTCTTATGCATGATTTCTTTGTGCCATCATATTATCTAGTCTTTCATATTCAATTCCCTGATTTTTAAAAACCATCATTTTACAAATTAAATAGTAATAGATATACCCTGCAATAACTATCCCTAATTCTTTGGCCCAGTCATTCCACTCTCCTGCTCTAAAAATTCCAGTGGCTTTCTATTGTCTCTAAAGAAATGTAAAGTCCCTGATTTACTGTTCCAAGCTTATTGTACAGTGTTTAGCACAGTGTTTGACATATAATAGGCACATAATACATGTTTGTTGATTTGATTTACTCCTCTCATGCACTCTCCACTGTAGCTGAACTGAATCACTTGGTAATTCTCTTAGAGAACTTTCTATTTTTATTCTCTGTACATTGGTTTACATTGGCCCACTACACTATGTCCTTAACACCACTTCTTAGAATCCATTGATTAGGGGCAGCTAGGTGGCCCAGTGGATAGAGCATGGACCCTGAAGTTAGAAGGAGCTGAGTTCAAATTTGACCTCAGACATTTAACGCTTCCTAGCTGTGTGACCCAGGGAAAGTCACTTAACCCCAATTGCCTCAGGAAAAAAAAATCCCTTGATTACTTCAGTGATCATCTCAAATTCTACCTAGTACAAGGTCTATCTTTACCTTCCCTTCTATCCTTAATGAAAAATTACAGCACTTTTACTTTTTTGTACTTTGCATCAACTTCAATCAATCAATCAACAGATATTTTATAAGATACATACAATAGGCAGATATTGTACAAAATACTGGGGAGATAAAGTAAAAAAAATATTTCCTGCTCTCAAGGACCTTATGTTCTAATTGAGACAACATATAAATAATTTTTTACATGGGAGAGAACATGCAAGTAATTAGGTACATTCAATACAAATAATAGATGAAGGTGATATGAAAACAAAAAGTAGCAAGAAATGGAGGGATTCAAAAAGTTCTCTGAAACTAACTCTTGAGGGAAGCTAAGGAAATTAATAGGTGAAAGTGAGGGAGCAGAGCATTTCTGGCATGTGAAAAGGGGCAGAGATGGAAGGTAGAACCTTGTTTTTTAGAAACTACAAGTGGACCAATGTAAGTGGATTGATATAGAACAGGAGCATGAAGATAAGGGAGTATGTATACTAGAGCAGAAAGGGTAGGAAAGGAACAGATTAAGAACAACTTTAAATGCCAATTGATGTAGTTTATATTTAATCTTGAAGGCAATAGGAAGCACCTGGGAAGTTGGGAGGAAGGGCGCTCATATGGTCAAAACATTTTATAAAGAAAAAATTATCTTTCTAAGGAAAGGAAGATGAATTGGAGTGAGGAGAGACTCAGGCAAGAGGTGATGATGGCCAGAACCAGGGCTGAAACTGTATGAATAGAAAAAAATATTTTTATACACACCCACACAACTGTATACATATGAATGGATTATTAGAAATAATGTAATGATAAAAAGGACATTTTGACAACAGATGGATATGTGACCTGCATGAGAGGTTGAATATCACAACAAAGTTGTAGGAATGAGTAACACTGAAGGTGACAATGCCCATGACAGTAAATGTAAAGTTGAGAACTGGGGAATGTTTATCAAAAAAATGAATTTTCATACTTATCTATGTATGTGTAATTTTACCCAAAAGAATATGAAGTCATTGAGGGCAGGGCTGTTTCATCTTTGTCTTGGCAGTCCTAATACCTTGCCCAATATATTACATAGTAGGTACTTAGTAAATAGTTCTTAAAAAGATGAATTCATATTCCAGAGTGAATAAGAGGAAAACAGATAATCAAGAGCTGATAGTCTAATTAAGTCAACAGACATTTATTGTGTGTCTATGATGTGTGAGGCACAATGCTGAGTATTGGAGATATAAAGAAAGACAAAAACAAACCTGCCCCTCAAGGAATCCTAAAACTAATGGAAGAAGACAGCATACAAACAACCAAGTAGAAATAGGTTTGTACAAAATTAACTGGACATACTCTCTCAGGGAAGGCCCTAGAATTAAGTGGGGTAAGTGTTTATTAAAACTTCTTGCAGAAGGTAGGATTTTATACAGAAAGGTTTTAGCTTCTAACTATTCATGGTCACTCCTGGAGTGCCAGAGCCAGACAGGTTAGCATTCCAGTAGAAAACTTGGCACAGAAGTACAATTGTTCTCTACAGGCTTATGTCTGCAAAACTTCATATTTAGTGTCTGAGTCATGGAAACTGGACTTATCACATCTTGACCCATACACAGAAACCATCCTTTGGAGATGATGCAATATATACAAAGAGATAATAAACAGTGGTACTGGTACAACATGAACTGTACTCAGTGTGTATTAATTTAAGAAAACCTTCTTGTTTTACAAGTCATTTATTTTTAATTGCTGCAATAACATTCACATCTTCAGTGTCCAGTCCACTATATTTTTCTAAGTGTGTACAACATGATTATATGGTCTTTATAGAATGTGGAATACATCATGTCTTTTCCCCCCACCAAAAGACATCTGCGTTTAATCTCTCCTGCCAATTCTTCCTTTTGTGTGATCACATCTCCAAACACTAGTGGTAACTGAGATAGAAATGGGGAAGTATCACTAATTCAACCAGGGTACTGAATGTCCCTTCCAAAAAAGAGAAAACAAAAATAAAAAAACAGCCTCATGACAGAAGATTGAAAAGAACACAAGCTAGAATATATCCATTACTTGGATATGAAAAATAACTAGAACAAAAGTCTTCATTTCATGTAAAGAAGATAAATATTCTTATCTGTCCATAAACTTCGTGAGAACATCTTCAAATACACTTCTAGATTTTGCAGGGAGTTACTGTCGAATGATTAGTGTTGAGCAATGAAGGGAAGAAAGGGTTTTCCTTTGAGAAACCTGCTAAAAGTGCATTTTTGCAAGGAGTCATTTTCCTTTTGTTCTCTGTTCATTAACATCCCTTTATTCATCATAACTTTGAACAAAATTATCCTTTTCACAAAACTACTCACATTGTTTCCTATTCCTTGGCACAATGAAGTCATGCATATGTATGACACATCACTGAGTGTCGTTTTAGGAAAGACCCTGTTATTATGCATATGCACAAGGATGAGAGTTAAGTTATTGTAACCATGGAAGCCACTTTATTTGAACAGTCTTTGGCATTCTGGAATGGAGGAGGGGGAGAGAGGAATTGCTTATTGAATATGATTCCGGGGTAGGTTTTGTATCACCATGTATGGAGAAATGGATTACAGTATGCAAACTATTTCCAAAGTTAGACTTCAACCTCAGCATTTTATAGGAAATAGACACAGCCAACTGTCTTTAGAAGTGATTAAAGAACAATACCATTAAAAATAAAAGTGCTGCCAAAAATGTAAAATGATTTAAAATCAATCTTCTCTTTCTAACCCCATGTACTGATCATATATGGGATCAAGAAACATTCAGAAAGCTTGCTTGGCTAAAAGTGAAGATATGAACAAATAAGATTTGTTAGAGAAATTGGACCATCTCTAAAAGAGATGGCATTATTTCCACCAGCAGATGGCAGAGCAGCCTATTTAATGGAGACTAGAAAAGCAAAGTCACAGCTAGAACATTTTCCCTTAGTTTGCAATCAGTAACATTCTAATATGGCATCTTCAGCCCCTGCTTATTAATACCCAAATGGATATAAATAAAAATGTAGTTATGTTAATGCTAATAACAGACAGATAAAACCATAATCTCAGAGGCAATAGTAACTGAATTAAGAATTATAGTAGTTGAGAGGCAGCTTGATGTAGTGGATGCAGAGCCAGACTCCTACTCAAAGAGACCTAGTTTCAAGTCCTGTGCCTGACACATAATGACTCTTAATGGTCTAGGCAACTTGGACATTATAAGTTGGGGGAAAAAGTGTTAAAATGCATTGCTGGAATGAGTTTCCTAAATCAGAAAACTAACAGGTCTGATCCAAATCATTATTATTGTTCTGATGAAAGAAAGATAGCACTTCCATATCTCAAACTGTGTTGCAAAGGAACAATCATTGAGACAATTTGGTAGTGGTTAAAAAGACCTAAGAGAAAGAGAGCAGTAGAATGGAATAGTTAAGAAGGAATCATAAATGAAACCAAAAAAATCTATCTAATAAACCAAAAAACATAAAATCACAAATAATAAAGAAGTAAAATCCCTATTGTATAATAAGCAATGGGAAAATTTACAATAAATTTAGACCAAATTAGGCCTAGAACAATATAATATACTATATGCCACAATCAAATAAAAAATGACCCTAATGTGAAAGAACATACCATTAAAAATAGAATAAGAAATCAATGTCTTTAGTATTTATGGGGAAGGAGTAAATTAGAAATCAAAAAGGAGCAGAAGGAATTACAAAAATAGTAAATAATTGTGATTATATAATATTGAAAAGCTTTTGCACAAATAAAATTAATATATCTAAGATAATGAAATCAGTTAAATGAGAAATATCATTAAACCAAAAATATCTAATAAAGATCAGATATAGAAATAACAAAGAGAAATATATAAAATTAGATAATTAGTGAAGGGATATATGAAAAAGCATATAGTGCCCAAAAGAAGAATTGGAAACTTTTATTTATTTATTTTTTTAAATTTATTAATACTTTTCATTTGCAAAACATATGCATGGGCAATTCCTAAACATTAACCCTTACAAAGCTTTCCATTACAAATTTTTCCCCTCTACTCCCCACCCTTCCCCTAGATGGCAGGATATCCACTACATGATAATTATGTTAGAATACTTAAGAAATCGAATATATGTATAGTTATTTCATCATTTTTTTGTGCAGGAGAAATCGTATCTACAAGAAAGAATAATCCGATAAAGGAAATACAATGCAAGCAAACCTCAATAGAGAACATGAAAATGTTATGTTGTGGTCCACATTTCACATCCCTCTCTCTGGGTGTATATGGCTCTCTTCAATGAACAATTGGAACTGGTTTGAAGCATTTCATTGTTGAAGAGAGTCATGCCCATTAGAACTGATCCTCACATAGTACTGTTGTTGCCGTGAATAATGAATGTTCTCCTGGTTCTGCTCACTTCACTGAGCATCAGTTCATGTAAGTCTCTCCAGGCCTTTCTGAAATCGTCCTGCTGGTCATTTCTTACAGAGCAATAATATTCCATAACATTTATATACCATAATTTATTCATCCACTCTCCAATTGATGGGCATCCATTCAGTTTCCAGTTTCTAGCCACTACAAAAAGAGCTGCCACAAACATTCTTGCACATGTCAGGCCCTTTCCTTCCTTTATGATTTCTTTGGGATATAGGCCCAGTAGAAACACTGCTGGGTCAAAGGGTGTGCATAGTTTGTTAACTTTTTGAGCATAGCTCCAAATTGCTCTCCAGAATGGTTGGATCCGTTCACAGCTGCACCAACAATGCATCAGTGTCCCAGTCTTCCCACATCCCCTCCAATATTCATCTTTGGAAACTTTTAATAATGACATGAATGAATGGTCAAATCATAAATAATCATGGGAAAAATGAAATTATACCTCATACCTAGAAAATTGGCAAAAATAATTAAAGATGGCAATAGTTGAGGTTGGATGTGACTTTAGAAAGTTAGACAATCCATTTTGTAACTAGTAGAATTCTAAATTAATATAAACATTCTGGAAAGCAATTTGGAATTACATAAATCATATGCTTACAATATCAATACATTTTACCCATGGATTTCAGTACCACATGTATACCTCATGGAGGTCAGTAAGAAAAATGAAGGTTCCATATAAAATAAAATATTTATTTTATATTAAGTTATATAAATTTATATAAAATTATATAAAATAAACCACATTTCTGAAATCATATAAAGAATAACTCCACAATCAAAATTGACTGCTGTGAAATTATAATGACCAAACTTTGACTCCTCCCCACAAAGAGATATTAAACAAAATACCTCCCACCCATCCCCTTTGAAGTGGTGCAGTCTCAATGGGTGTGGAAGGTTGCCTAAAACTTCATTTTTTCCCTATGTGTTAACTGACTTTGCTGACTTTTATGGGAACACGAATGTAAGATTATATTTTTTGTCATTAAATATTTATCCTTATTTAGACCAATATAGTTTGTCTAGGGCTTTTTTAATAGTCACTCTAACAAATTACGTAAGATTCCCAGCTTTTGTATATTTGATAAGGATTATATTTAGGCCTTTTATCTAAATCATGTATAAAGATTATAAAGAAATCTGGTTCAAATACTGTTCCCTGGTGAATTCTACTGGTGAACTCCTTTCATGATGAAGTTAAACCATAATATAGTGCTCTTTAGTTACACTAATTTAATCAATTGAAAATACAGATAATAGTACTATTGATTATTGTACATCTCTCCATTTCCCCCCATAAGAATAACATGAATTTTTGTGGAATATTTGGCAAAAACATAGGTGAATTGTATTGAAAGCATTGTTTTTGTCTAATGTTACTCACCTTGCAAAAAAAAAAAGTGAAATGAGGCAAATCAGTCATAGCTTGTACTTGTTCAACATGCTGACTCCTTGAAATCACTGCATTCTTTCTAGATTTCTAATAAGCATATCTTTAAAAATAAATACATACTAGAATTTTGCCAAGGAATTTACTGACTTCATAAACATTCTTTTCTCTACCTAATACAGTCTTTCCAACCAAATACTATTATGGAGTAAGATGTATAAAATTGTACTGTGAGAATTAATGTGTCATTTGGTTCAAATATTTTCGTTTAAGATTCACTTCAAGTCAAGTCAATAAAAATTGATTAAATGCCTAATATGTGCCAGGTATTGTGGTAGATTCAAGAGATGCACAGCAGTGAAATAGTTCCTGCCTTGAGGGAATTTACATTATTTGACTTAATACCTTCTGATTTTCATTGATTTTTGTAAGTATATATACATATACAAAAGCACAGAGAAAAATATGGGTGGTAGAATATTCACTTCATCATTAGTTTTTACTGAGAGCTCCTTCAAATTTCACTAAATAGTCCTTTAGATCCAATTTAATTCAACAAACTTATATAGAGCACTTAATAATCATAAAATAGGTGCTATGTTAGAGAGAAAGCAGTGAAGAGGAAGAAAAAGAAAACAAAGGAGAAAAAAAATAACAACTCCTGTATCATACTTTAAGCTTTATTAACTTGATAAGAATTGCTGGGACTTATGTTCTAGAGGTATGGACTTGGTCAATTTGGGTTCTATGTCCAAGCTTTGGGGCAGAATTTTCATGGATTGAGTGAATGAGAACAAAAGGACACGACATGTTTCTTTTAGAGAAAATATTTATCACTCAGCTTTTTCAATTATTGTCTAATGATTCATTTTTCTTCAACTAATCTCAGAGTAAAACATTGGTTATAGATATCATTACTAATATTTTTTTTTCCTTTTTACTTCATAGGGTACAGCAATAAGTGCTATATCTCCTTGAGAATACTGGAATCATTGTCCCACAGATATTGAGGTGGAAAGGAGGTGGAGGTCATTGAGTTCAATCCCTTCATTATAAAGCTGAGATAACTGAGTCCCAGAGCTATAAAGTGAGCTACCTAGATTCACATTGTTCATATGGCTGGATTTGAGCCCGGTCTTTCTCTATGATTCCAAATCAAGTGCTCTAGCAACTTCACCAGAAAACCTTTCAAATGTCATTACTCAATTGCTAAAGTCAATTAAAAATAAATTCTTCCTTGCCTGGGCAATACTGTAGATTCTTTCTTTCTTTCTTTGTGTTTCTATCTTAGTCTTTCTTTCTTTCTTTCTTTTTTGATATTAGCAAGCTATACATGATTTTTATTTCCCAGAAGATGTATAATAAACTTATCTCCAAGCAAAATGTTCATAGATTATTCTTTATGTCAGATTATGATAAAAATATACTTCATACACAGCGTATACACACACACATAATATGTATAGCTACATGAAAAGAATTATGGAAAGTATGAATGATGAAAAGTTTGATCTAATGTAGAAGAACTCTGGTTAAACATTATCATCAAACTGGATAAATTATAGTAACAGATATGGAATTTATAAAATAAACAAAGACCCGGGGCAGCTAGGTGGCACAGTAGATAGAGCACCAGCCCTGAAGTCAAGAGGACCTGAGTTCAAATTTAGCCTCAGACACTTAACACTTCCTAGCTGTGTGACCCTGGGCAAGTCACTTAACCCCAATTGCCTCAGGAAAAAAAAAAAACAAAGACCCAACTAATATATTTCTGAATTCTTGAAGCCTCACATTATTAAACTAGATTACTTTTTTGTTAGCTTAAATATGATCCATGTAATTTTAAGATGATGTTTGGCCAAAGAGACAGAAAAGTTGATTGATATTAAATAATATTTCCTTAGAATTCAATTCAGAAAACATTTAGTAAATTACAGAGTATGATATTAGGCACTAGGAACTTTGTAATTAATATAAATTAATATGTAATAAAGAAGGATTCAAAAGAGAAAGAGTACTAGGTTCATCAGTAGGAAGATGTTTTCTGAAAAGCTAGAATTTTGACATCTGACCTAAATTTTCTCTTCATTATTAATCTGGAACACAATAATAGAGAATCAATACATTAATTTCTCATCGAAGTTTAAATTCAGAAGAATGTCCAAACCACCAGTTTCAAAGGCAGATTAAAGCAAAGAAAGAATCTATGTGATGACATTCATGAATGTGAGAAAATCCAGAAATTCAATAGTAAGATGTGACAAAAAAAAAAAACCTCTTTAAAACTATATCTTGAAATTTCTGAGAATTTAGAGTATTTTTTTTCTTTAAAAAAAAGTACAATGCAGATACATAGAGAACTTGCTGATCAGATCAAATTGAGGGAAAAAAAAAAGCACCAAAAATAATCCAAAAAGGGACAGTAAAACTTAATATGAGCTGAAGCTACTATAGGAAAAAAAAAGAATAAAAAGGATATTTTAGCTATATTTAGATCATAGAAGAACCAATGAAGGGAAGAGATGGGAATCTAAAAAATAACAGAAGAGAATAGAACCACTAAGTCTTTATGTTTTGTTTTTTCTTTGCAAAGTAGAATCCTCTTTGGACAACAACAAAATCAGTCAATCAATGCACATTTATTTAGTACCTGCTATGTTCTAGGTACTGTACTAAACACTGGGGATGCAAAAAAAGCAAAATATACTCTGTTCCTAAGAAATTTGGAACTGAATGGGCATGACAAATTATAAACATATATATATATATGTATATTTATGTCTGTATATATATATATATAATTTAATCTATATATAATTAAACAAAAAAATGATTAACAAAGGGAAGGAACTAGAATTAATAAAGTTAGGGAAGGCTTCCTGTATAAAGCAAACTTTTAATTCTGACTTACAGGAAATTAGAGAGATCAGTAGATGGAGCAGAAAAAGGAATGTTTTACACGAAGAGACAGTGAGAAAATGCTTTGAACCAAGAGATGAAACCATTGGTAACTGAGAATCTCAGTGGGAAATCTTGTTCTGGAAACAGCCAGGTGGTTTGGGGATTAATGTGTAAAACAAAACAAAACAAACAAACAAATTGGAAAGGTAGGAGATGACCAGATTTCAAGGAATTTGAATGCCAAACAGAACATTTTCTATTTGTTCCTATTGATAATAGGAAGCCACTGAATTTTACTGAGTAGAATGGTGACATGATCATGCCTATGTTTTAGGAAGATCCCTTTAGTGGCTGAATGGAAGATGGATTAGAATAAAGAGCCATTTGAGGGAGGCTGTCTCTTGCAATAGTCCAGGCAATAGGCTATGAGGGTCTGCAACAGAATGATAGTGATGTATTCAATAGATGTTGCAAAGATGTAATCAACAGGTTCTGTTAATAATTTGGATATGGTGAGAGAGAAATAGTGAGGAATACAGGAGGATTCATAAATTGTGAGCCTGAAGAACTGGCAGGAGATCATATTGTTCTTTATATTAATAAGGAAGATAGGAACGGTAGAGTTTAGGAAGATAAATAATGGATTCTGTTTGGGCTATGTTGAATTTAACCTGTCTACTGGACATCCAGTTGAAGATGTCAGCATAGCACTTACATATGGGAGATTGAAGGTCAGCAGAGATAGTGGGGCAGGAAAATAATCTTTCAAGGCCTTATAATTTAAGGTAGCAAGGTGTACACTGGATAATTGCCTGAACCTCAGGTTACAGAGACCTGAGGTCAAATCTGGCCCCTTCAATTACTAGCTGTAGGACTCTGGACAAGTCATTTAACTTCTATTTGTCTCATTTTTTTTAAATCTATAAGTTGGGGATAATGATAATACCTACCTTTGAGAGTTATTATGGGAATTAAATGAGATAACTGCAAAACATTTACCACAGTGCCTGATCATAGTAAGTGCTATATAAATGCTAGCTTGATTACTATTATTATTATTAACTATACCACATGGTGGGTATAATTATCATGATATTATTAACAATTTTTTAAACAACATCTTCAAAGAGGTGCTATAGACCCAACACAAATGTTTAATTAAAAATAAAAATAAAAAAAACAGGAAAATGGAGTTTGTATATTATAAATTGGTGAGCTTAACTTCCATTCCTACCAAAATTAGAATGTAAGGGAATGTATTGAATTAAGGAGCAAGCAGAGTTTCATTATATAATGTTTATATCAAAGCTTTAATGTAATCACTATTTTGGCTGTTAATAGACTAGTTGATCTGGGAATTTTATACTTAAATTTCATTAAAATACTTTGTAAAATCTGTAATACGCACATACACATTCTCTCATAAAGTGCTGTGGCTTACACCATGATATCTGTATCTTTATCTATATCTATCTTCTCATACACACAACTTAATTTGGAAACCATTTAAATGAGTTTTCAAAGAGTCATAACTAATCTTTTCCAATCTTATCTTGGAGTGGAGTCTTTAACATAGTGCCTCTGCAATTAATATATGACTCAGAATTCCTACTGCCTTTACCAAGACTTGGACAACACCACAGATGGAATACTTACAAAAATTTATGTATGATGCAAAATTTGTGGAAAGGCCCAATATTTTGGGAGAGTCAAGATCCAAAGAGATATTGTCCCACTCAAAAACTTAGTTTGAATATCATAAGATAAAATTGAATATGGTGAGGTTAAAAAACAAAACAAAAAACTTTACAAGTACAAAATGGGATAGGAATAAATAGTAGTTTGAGAAAAACTCTGGGACTTTGAGGGGATTGTAACCCCCGTACCAGTGGAAGATGATAGAGACAGTATTCATCACAAGACAGCTTATAATCGTATTAGATTTCACTGAAATAAGCATATTGGGAGTACTATGTTCTGTTCTGAGCAACACATTTCAAGAAGGGCAATGGTCCAATATCAATTAGAAATTAAGATTTGCCTAGTGTTAGCTTTTCAGGAATGTAAGTATTTTGCTAAACAATGAATACTAGTATATGACAGATGGGACATATAGGAATGCATAAGAAATAGAAAGAGAAGATGAGGTAATGAGGAAGGAAAGAGGCCCGGAAATCATATCTGGCAAAAATCCAGATCTTGGTGTCCTTTCACTATAGATTGCTAACATACTCTCCCTCATTTCTAATTCTATTCAGTGTCCTAATCACAATCTTCTTTCCTACCCCAGCACCACTCTTATTTTAGAGAAATTCAATAAATGTGTTAACTTTCCTTCAAATAGCCCAATTTACTAGTTCCTAAAGGTTCTCTTCTCTCTTGACTTGTTAGTCTTTTGTATTTTAATTTCACAAGGGGTTGGACAGATCCTTGATCTTGCCATCACCCTCAAGTGTTCTATCTCCTTATTTAATAACTTTGAAATTCCTTTATGTGTTCATAATCATTTATATTTTGATTCCTATATATTATGTAGAAAGATATAAATATAAATATCTGATATAACTATCAATTACATGTAGATAGGATAGAAATATGAAGAGATGTTTCTATACTTATTCTTTTGGGTTGGGAATTGCCTAAAAGAAAGACAAAATATAGTACTCCTGAGAAAAAAAATGACTAATGAACTTTGAGTATGGAGAACTTATTAGATCCTCAATGTAGAAAGCAGAACATTAGAGGGTAAAAGTGCATCTGCATTCCTTATTGCCAAATATCAGAGTACAATGTCTATCAGTTTTTATTAAGCTAATAAAACATTTTTTTAAGTGTGGGCTCTGAGAAATAGATATATCACTTAAGATTTAGTCCAGATATATTCAGAGAAAATTGTCATCAAGCTATTTATCTATTTAAAAAGTTTTTTTTCAGCCACAACCATTTCTGAAAACCATAAACCAAGTTTTGAAGGGAATGTTGATAATAATCATTGCATATAGTATCCTAACTAGTAAAATTTCAGGATATTGCAATATTGGGAAAAATACCATATAGGCTATGGAAATGGACATGCCACTTTTGGATCTATAAAATTGCAAGTTGAAGTAAATGTTCTCTATCTTCCTTCCTAACTCTGAAATGCTGCCATTCTGTTAATTCTTGCCTATATAAGAGAAAGCAGTGGATGTTCTCTTTTCTTTTTAAAATTTCCTATTGAATGACTGGTCCCCAAAGCAAAATGCTAAGATTTGGGAGGAATTCAGAGAAAAAATCAGTATTTTGAATTGAATTGAATTGAAATCATTTTTCCAGACTAATGACTTATCTGTTACATAAATCATTAGAAAATTTACTGAACAAAAAACTGGCAAGACACATACTTGGGAACAATTCTGCACTATCCAGGAGATACAAATGATTACCTATTGGCTTTTATCCATATCCACATAAAAAATCATAGTTTGCCACAGAATATGTTTTCCATGAGACAAAGCTTATTTTATTATATTAAATGTATTGCCATTCTTTGAACAAATATGGAATTAAAAATCATATGGGAATTTTAAGGGAAGTTTAGTGGAAATTAAAAATGATACAAAAAGGCCAAAAGATGAGACAGAAAAAATTGAGAAACTCAGAAATACACAAAATATATGTATAATATTATATGATATCAATATATCTTATCTTTTAATATAATAATACAGACTTTTTCTCTGGTATGAAAGGGGGGCAAAAAATTTTGTGCATTGTGGATATGTGTGTACATGTGTGTGTGTGCATGTGCGTGTGTGTGTACACACACATAGAAGAGCATCACAGTGGGATCGAATTCTGGGCTTAGAACTAGGAAGCCTTGATTTTAAGTTTTTGTTGGGACTCTTCCTACCTAGATGAACTTGGCCAACTCTCAGCTTCTATTCATCTTAATTTCCTCAATGGTAAAATGGGGGTAATAATAGTTTTTTTGTTTGTTTGTTTGTTTGTTTTTTTAAAGCTTTTTATTTGCATAACATATGTATGGGTAGTTCCCCAGCATTGATCTTTACAAAGCTCTGCATTACAACTTTTACCCCTAGTCCCCTCCCCTCCACTAGATGGCAGGAAGTCCACTATATGTCAATAATATTGAAATACTTGACAAGTTGTGCAAGAAAAATCCTATCTGCAAGAAAAAAAAGAAAATCAGAGAAAGGCAACACAATGCAAGCAAACATCAATACAGATCATGAAAATGTTACATTGTGGCCCATATTTCATATCCCTCTCTCTGGGTGTATATGGTTTTCTTCAATGAACAATTGGAACTAGTTTGAGACAATTCTTTGTTGCAGAGAGCTATGTCCATCAGAATTGATCATCATGTAACACTGTTGTTGCTGTGTATGATGATCTCTCCTGGTTCTGCTCATTTCACTCAGCATCAGTTCATGCAAGTCTCTCCAGGCCTCTCTGAAATTGTCCTGCTGGTCGTTTCTTACAGAGCGATAATATTCCATGACATTCATATAACCATAATTTATTCAGCCACTCTCCAATTGATGGGCATCCATTCAGTCTCCAGGTTCTAGCCACTACAAAAAGGGCTGCCACAAACATTCTTGTGCAGGTGGGTCCCTTTCCCTCCTCTAAGATCTCTTTGGGATATCGGCCCAGTAGAAACACTGCTGGGTCAAAGGGTATGCACAGT
>JAJPUD010013807.1:0-15667 GCA_023553655.1 Myrmecobius fasciatus | reverse complement strand
TTTTTGCTGAGGCAATTGGGGTTAAGTGACTTGCCCAGGGTCACACAACCAAGAAGTGTCTGAGACCAGATTTGAACTCAGGTCGTCCTGACTTCAGGGCTGGTGCTCTAACCACTGCGCCACCTAGCTGCCCCCAGAATTGGTCTTTTCATTAGAAATAGGTAAAATTCACCTATATCATTGAATGACCATCTTCTTCCCTGGAGGATAATGCTCATTCTAGTTGGCTAGGTTATTCTTGGCTGTAATCCAAGTTCCTTTGCCTTTTGGGAATATCTGGTTCCAGGCCCTTCAATCCTTCAATTTGGAGGCTGACAGATTGTGTGTGATTCCAATTACTGATCGTCAGTATTTGAATTGTTTCTTTCTAGCTGCTAGCAGAATCTTTTCCTTGGTGCTATAGTCCTGAAATTTAGCCACGATATTCCTTGGGGTTTTAATTTTGGGGTCTCTTTCAGGAGGTGATCGGTGAATTCTTTCAATAGTGATTTTGCCTTCTGTTTCTACAATCTCAGGGCAGTTTTCTTTCAGGATTTCCTGGAAGATAGTGTTTTAGATTATTTTTTTCATCATGGCTTTCAGGAAGTCCAATAATCCTTAGATTGTCTCTCCTAGATCTATTTTCCAAGTCAGTTGTTTTTCCTAGGAGATATTTTATATTTTCTTCTAATTTTTCATTTTTTTGTTTTTGTTTGACTGATTCTTGAAGTCTTATTGAGTCATTCACTTGCATTTGTTCAATTCTTATTTTTAAAGTGTTGTTTTCTTCAGTTACCTTTTTAAGCTCCTTTTGTAACTGGCCAATTGGATTTTTTTGTTCATTGCACTCTTTTTCCACTTCACTAATTTTATTTTTAAATAAATTGGTGTCTTTTTCATATCTCTTTTGCAGAGCAACATATCCTTCTTGCACTGATTTCAATTTATTTTCCCATTTATCCTCCAGCTCTCTTTTGAGGTTCTTTATGCAATCTTCCAGAAAGGCCTTTAGAGAAGGGGACCAGTGATGGTCCTTAATAAATTCCTTTTGAGTTTTGTCTAAAGAAACCTCAGGATCTGGGTTCATCCCTTCTTTCCCTTGATAAAAGCTGTCTATGGTGAGAGTTCTCTTGCTTCTTCATTTTTTTTAAAACAGTGTGGCTGTCTAAAAGGCTTGGAAAAAAATCTTTGCCTTGGGGCAATTTGGTGGATTAACTTAAGGTGCTGGGCCGGTGGGAGCTAGGACTAAGTCCGAATTATTCCTTAAACAAGGCAAGTCTGCCAGAACACCTGTCCACAATCAGGGCAGAGTGTCCCGAGTGCCTCAGATAAACTCCAGGTTTTTTGAGTTTGGATTGTGGAGTTTCTGCCAGGATGAGCTGAGCTGAGTCCCACCCTCACTTCCGGCCTACACCCAAGTCCACTGTTTTCCCTCTGTCAGAGTTAAACAAACCTGATATGAAGTTCTTCAGAGATATCAGCAAGCAGTGTCCCAATATTTCTGGATTCGTTGACTTGAAGATCAGTTCAGAGGCTTATTTTATTGTTGGTTTGAGAGAAGATTGAAGGAGTACGCAGAGAGTCACATTTTCACTCTGCCATCTTGGCTCCACCCCCAGAAGTCCCAGTAATAATAGTTCTTGCCCCTCAGTGTTGTGAGGATGAATCAAGAAATTTCTAAAGTGCTTAAAGCACAGATTCTTCCATACCATAAGCATACTATAAATATTTATTCCTTTCCTTTCTGCCTTTCTTTTAAAAACCTATTAAAAGGGAAACCAGATGGCACAGTAGACAGTGCACAGGTTCTGGAGTCAGGAGGACCTGAGTTCAAATATAGCCTCAGACACTTAGTACTTCCTAACTGTGTGAGTCTGGGTAAATCCCTTAACTCCAATTGCCTCAAAAAAAAGCCTATTAAGATAACCTCTCCAGTATTATTCTGTTTTATATAAATGAACAGGGATTGTCTTTTGCTTTTCTGTATGTTTCTGGTACTTTAAACAGTCCTTAGCATATATTATGAAGACACTTAATACATGTTCATTGACTTGTTAACTGAAAGATTTATTAAGTGCTTATGATATGCAAGGAAGAAGCTAGGAAGCTGAAGGGATAGAGTGTTGAGCTTGGAGTCAAGAAGACACATTCAAATCCAGTTTCAGACACTTTTTGCATGACCTTGGCCAATTTATTTAATCTCTGTTTGAAGCAAATCACCAAAGAATGAAATGGCAAACCACTCTAGTATTTTTCTCAAGAAAATTTCATAGTATGGTGCATGAAGTTACAAAGAATTGAATTAGTCTGAAAAACTGAATGACAATGAAACTGCATGCAAAGAATGAGCCTTGAACGTACAAATAGAAAAGTGAAAGTCTCTTTTCTCTTAATTTCATCCCACTGCAGTTATGACAAAATTCATTTATAGCCAAGAAGAGAAATTTACATTATGATGAGTTTTTCTCTAGGAAATTAGAGACCAAGTAGGCTTCATAAAATGTAAAGGTTTTAGAATTTTGAGTAATTATTATTATTATTGTTTTTAATTCTGGAAATTGCACATATGTATATGTATATGCATATGTATATGCAGATGTGAATGTTATATACATACACACAAATATTTATAATTGTGTATATGTATATATATGTGTGTATATATATATAGCATATGTATAAATATGTTTATCTCTCTACATTATATATATATATGTACATATATACATTCACACACAAGCCTCTACACACATTGGTATAAATCTAGAACCCTGCAGTAAAGCCAGGAAATTTGGATGCAAGTTTGAGCAATGTCATTATTTAGTTATGACATTTTACTGATAACACCTTTTATTTCCCATTTAATACATACAGATACTGCTAATATAAATAAAATTATATTATTTTTTAAAATTGTGGTTCACATGGAATATTAATTGGAATTTTCACTTTCATTGGGGATTTCAAAGCCATTTAACTACAGATGCTAATTCTACCTATATTATGTGAATATAAACTTCATTCAAGCTTCATGGCTTCACAGAGTTTGAGCTGGCAAAGAGCTTGGAGACTATCTAGTCTAACTGTCCCATTTTACAAATGAGGAAACTGAAGCCCAGAGAGGAGACTTTATATTATTTTATTTTATTTTAATTAAAACTTTTTATTTGCAAAACATATGTATGGGTAATTCTTCAACATTAACCCTTAAAAAACTTTCTGCTAATAAATTTTCCCCCCTACTTCACACCCCTCCCCTAGATGGCAGGATATCTAATACATGTTAATTATGTTAAAATACTTGACAAATTGAATATATGTATACATATTTCCACACTTATCATTTTTGTGCAAGAAAAATTATATCTACAAGAAAGAAAAATCAGAAAAAGGAAACACAATGCAAGCAAACATCAATAGAGAGCATGAAAATATTATGTTGTGGTCCACATTTCACATCCCTCTCTCTGGGTGTATATGGCTTTCTTCACTGAACAATTGAAACTGGTTTGAAACATTTCATTGTTGAAGAGAGCCATGTCCATCAGAATTGATCATCATATAGTATTGTTGTTGCTGTGTATAATGATCTCCTGGTTCTGCTCATTTCGCTCAGCATCAGTTCATGCAAGTTTCTCCAGGCCTCTCTGAAATCGTCCTGCTGATCATTTCTTACAGAACGATAATATTCCATAGCATTCATATAACATAATTTATTCAGCCATTCTCCAATTGATTGCCATCCATTCAGTTTCCAGTTTCTAGCCATTACAAAAAGGGCTGCCACAAACATTCTTGCACATGTGGGGCCCTTTCCTTCCTTTATGATTTCTTTGGGATATAAGCCCAATAGAAACACTGCTGGGTCAAAGGGTATGCACAGTTTGATCACTTTTTGAGCATAGCTCCAAATTGCTCTGCAGAATGGTTGGATCCGTTCACAGTTCCCCCCAAAATGCATTAGTGTCCCAGCCTGACCACATCCCCTCCAACATTCGTCATTATCTTTTCCTGTCATTTTAGCCAATCTGACAGGTGTGTAGTGGTACCTTAGAGTTTTCTTAATTTGCATTTCAGAAAGGAGACTTTAATATCATCTCATAAGTTATCTATTAGTTGTTCACCGACTCTTAAAGAAGCCATTTGGGATTTTATTGGCAGAGATTTTGGAATGGATTGAAATTTCCTTTTCCAATTTATTTTACAGATTAGAAATCGAAGCAATCAGAGTAAAGTGACTTGCCCAGAAGCTAGGTAGTTTCTGAGGTTGGATTTAAATTCACAAAGATGAATCTTCCTGACTTTAAACATGACTCTCTATCTACTGCATTACTGAGCTGCTATAATCACATAAATAATAAGTGACAAAGGCAAAATTCAAACCAAACTTGTCTGATTAAATTTAGCACCCATTCTATTTTGTCATTCTGTTAATATCAATGCCCGATAACCTGAGCCTACAAAATTAATAAGTGGTGCAACCTGTGAATAAACAGATGAAACAAAGAACATCATATCATATTATAGTCTTTTTCTCACATGTCCACAGTGATGGAAAGTACAAGTAGAAAATATAAGAAATGGA
Source organism: Myrmecobius fasciatus (assembly GCA_023553655.1). NCBI lineage: Eukaryota > Metazoa > Chordata > Mammalia > Dasyuromorphia > Myrmecobiidae > Myrmecobius > Myrmecobius fasciatus. The sequence goes on along the minus strand of JAJPUD010013807.1, from coordinate 11,103 downwards.
AGATAAGAGAATTAAATATCCAGAAAGAATAAAACTTTTTGTTCAGTTTACAAAAGAAGAAGCCCAGAGAGATTCAGTGTCAGCTTTTCCCAAGGTGGTACAGAGAGTTAATGACAATGGCAGAACTGGAAGCCACCTTTTGAATTCTAGTGTAGAATTCTTTGAAATAAGCTAGATGTTGTCATGTATTGGCCTTTAAAATGACTGTATGTACATGGGGGATATTTGAAAATCACTTTGTCTGCCAAACAGATAATTCATAGTACTTATGAATAAATGATGAAGCCAGAATATGAAGATTCAGTAAGTTGTCTGTTTCTTTTAATATACCTTAAAATTAGAACAGCTATGCCATATGTTTGAGTACCATGCCTTTGAATCATATGGAATTTCTTCACTTTAAATTCCCCTTTTTCTATCTATATACTTATGTATCTATCTATCCATCCATCCATTTATTTTTTTATCTATCTATATTTTTCCCCTTTAACCATTATACAGATATGCTTAGTAGAGCATCTGGTACATAGTAAGCAATTAATAATGTTGATTAAGTCATGCTTCCCCAGGGCTATAGTAATATTATTTGTTTTGTTTTATTTTATTTCTCCTTGAAGCATGCAGGTGGCTTAACGAATAGAGGCCTAGACTTGGAATCAGGAACAACAGAGTTCAAATCCAGCCTATCATACTAGTTTCAGTGATTCTGGGGAAGTCACTTAATTTCTGTTTATCTAATTCAGTAGGAAAGGAAATGGTAAACCACTCCAGTATCTTTCCCAAGAAAATCCCATGAAGAGTGTGCTCCATGGGCTTATTAACAGTTGAACGTTACTCAACAACAGCATTTGTCTACTTGCTCCTAAACAATTGATCTTTCGTGTCTATGCCTTTATTTATTTTATGTTATTTTATTTTTATTTATTTATTTATTTTTATTTGCAAAACATATGTATGGGTAATTCTTCAACATTAACCCTTACAAAGCTTTCTGTTAAAATCCCCCCCCCCACTCCCCACCCCTCCCCTAGATGGCAGGATATCCACTACATGTTAATTATGTTAAAATACTTGACAAATCGAATATATGTATACATATTTCCACACTTATCTTTGTTGTGCAAGAAAAATCATATCTACAAGAAAGAAAAATCAGATAAAGGAAACACAATGCAAGGAAACATCAATAGAGAGCATGAAAATGTTATGTTGTGGTCCACATTTCACATCCCTCTCTCTGGGTGTATATGGCTTTCTTCACTGAACAATTGGAACTGGTTTGAAACATTTCATTGTTGAAGAGAGCTATGTCCACCAGAATTGATCATCATATAGTATTGTTGTTGCCGTGTATAATGATCTCCTGGTTCTGCTCATTTCACTCAGCATCAGTTCATGCAAGTCTCTCCAGGCCTCTCTGAAATCATCCTGCTGGTCGTTTCTTACAGAACAATAATATTCCATAATATTCATATGCCATAATTTGTTCAGCCATTCTCCAATTGATGGGCATCCATTCAGTTTCCAGTTTCTAGCCACTACAAAAAGGGCTGCCACAAACATTCTTGCACATGTGGGTCCCTTTCCCCCCTTTAAGATCTCTTTAGGATATAAGCCCAATAGAAACATCGCTGGGTCAAAGGGTATGCATAGTTTGATAACTTTTTGAGCATAGCTCCAAATTGCTCTCCAGAATGGTTGGATCCATTCACAGTTCCACCAACAATGCATCAGTGTCCCAGCCTTCCCACATCCCCTCCAACATTCGTCATTATCTTTTCCTGTCATTTTAGCCAATATTACAGGTGTGTAGTGATACCTCAGAGTTGTCTTAATTTGCATTTCTCTGATCAATAGTGATTTGGAGCACCTTTTCATATGACTACAAATAGTTTTAATTTCATCCTCTGAAAATCGTCTGTCCATATCTTTGCATGTCTATGCCTTTAAATCATGAGTCACTTATCTAGAATGAATCTCCTGCTCATATCCCTCTCCTAGAATGACAAATTTCCTTGGTGCTTGGGGGAAGATGGGGCAGTTTAATCATCTCGAATTCTTTCCTATTATCCTCAAGTGCTTTTTCCCCCAAATACTTAGTAATTACTCTTTATTTTATATTTATTAACCTGTATTTGTGTTGTCTCCCTTGATTAAAGGGTAAATCCTTTGAAGTCAAAGATTATCTTCTAACTAATGTTACCAATTACCTATCTAATATTACCAAGTGTAGAATAGTCAGATATAGTATTCTCATATATTAAAATATCTCTACCTCTTTGCATTTTATCTTTATGTAGAGTAATTTTGCAATTGTTATGTGTCACTAAGCCAATCATAATCTTTGATATGGCTATTCCATTATAAGTCAAAATCTAAAGGATATTATTAAAAGGAAAATAAGGCTATGCATAAAATTATTCATATTTATTTACAAAAGCAATAAAAAAGGGAACAATTTCAATGGGAAAATATTGATGATACCATAGGTATAGGATTAGCCTTATGATTTCATTCTATAGGAAACTCCTTCTACCAATGTAGGCCTGCACCACTCTGCAACTTACATTATTAGAGTTGCTCAGTGCATTAGGAACATAAGTAAGTTGCTTAGAATCATACTTCCTCTATGATTGAAGAGGAGTTCAACTTAAGGTGTCTTAGCTCCAGAAGCAAATCCCCAACACCATGTGCATTATTGTACCTTTCATTAGTGGTGAGGACTAAATAAGTCATGAAGTGAATCAGTAAAATACTATTGTGTCACTCACAATAAAACATGGCAAGAATACAAAGAGAAATAGAAAGCTACATAAGAAGTAAGCAAAAAACTAAGAAGAAAATGTCCACACTGACTAAAACTACCTTTAAAAACTACAGAGGCAAGGACTTTAGAAAGATGGAGGGGAAGGAAGGAAGGAAAAGGAAAAGAAAACAAGTAGTTTATAAATCTAAGAATTTTCAAGATAGTCACATTGCATTGTTATTTTTTTCTCAAATATGCCCAGTTGGAATTTGAAGGCTTAATTCAAAGACACACAAAGTATTTTGTCCATTTCCCTTTGAAGGGATTGTAAATGATCCCTTTATAAAAACAAATAATCTTTGTTCCACTCCTTTCATTTTGTTTCTTCCTTTCTGAAATCAGCCTCAGGTTTTTCCACACTATGTAATGATGTTGATAATGATGCTGGCTGATGATGTAGTACTTTAAAGTTTGTACAGCACTTTACCAATTTAAATTTGTCCCCAAAACAATAAAAGGTAATCATTATTTTTATCTCCATTTTACAGGCAGATAAACTGAGGCAGGCACAAGTTAAATGATTTTCCCCAGATAACCAAGCTAATAAGCATCTGAGTCTGAATTTGAATTTACAAGTATAGTAGTATATTCATTATGACATGTCACTAACTCACTGAATGCCTCAGGGTTGACATTTGCTAGTTGTAAGAAATATCATGAACAACTGAGGAATCAGGTAAGGCTTCATAAAGAAGGTAACATTTGATCAAAGTTTGAAGGAATCAGAATACTAAGATTTGAAAGTGAGGAGGAAGGGCATTTCACATAAAGAAGACAGCTTGTATAAAGGCAAAAAGAAAGAAGCTAATACCATTTGAGGAGAAGAAATAAGGCCAGTCTGACTCAATGATAGTGAGCTTAGAAGAAACAAATATATATAATAATTGGAAATTGTGACATTATATAAACAAGTACATTGAAACTGCCACATTATGAAGATGATAAAACAAGAAGTTTGTATTTGATCTAATATTTCCAATCATGTATCATTCACATCTGTAGCCAAGAAGCTGAAATGCTCAAGGGCTCTCCTCCTAAAACTGCTATTTTTCTGACTTACATTTTTTTTTCCCCTATCCAGTCTATCCTAATCACTATCCCTTCTTATCACCTACTGTCTTTTCATATTGACCTTAACATATTCATTTTTTTCTAAAGAAAGAGAGAAGAAGAAGGTTAAAGTATCTGAGCATTCTCTACATGGCAAACATTAAAGTAATTCTAATACCTGGGCCAAATGTCCACAAATCAACTTTTGGGACAAAATCATTGGAGCTAGAAATGGGGAGAGGAAATTCTTACAGTAAACCTCAACTGGAATTCTTGAGACACTAAGGCCCAGAAGGAAAAAAGAATGAAGTCATTGACAAACGATAGCAGTAGGGTGGCAAAGTTAAACAAAAATGGGATATTTCAGCTTACCAAAAAGGAAAAGGTGGACTGGAGAGAAAGAGATAAGGATCATGTTAGGACTGATCCAGGAAGAAATTCACCAGCAAAGAGGTCACTAGAAGCAAAAGATTTATCTAAAGCTTTTTTTTTATTTAAAAAATCTAATTATGTTTGCTAATCAGATGCTCAGTTATTTAGGTTCTTCTCTACAGTAAGAGGTTCTAGATTTTGGTGCCCTGGAGAAAAACTGTGGACCCCCAAAATGCTAGTAATAGTTGTGCATATGTGTCTGTTTCAATACTGGAAACAATTCATAGATCACTAGAACAAGCAAGATTTAATTCTAAAGTGGAGATTCTTAACATGGGATGCATGATTTTAAATATTTAATAAAATTTAATATCTGAATAAATGTATTTCAATTTAATTGACTTTTAATATAATACTATGTATTTTTATGCATTTAAATGTATTATTCTGAGATATCCATACATTTTATTAGAGTAACTTTGTCATCCATGACATTGTTCATTATGGGGGGTGGGACTATAAGTTGGAAGGTATTAAAAAAAAATCAAAGGAAAGTGATCAACAAAGCTACTTGGGATTTATACATACACACATAAAACTATTTCTATATCTATCTATATTAGATATGCATATATGTATATATGTATATTTGTATATTAAGCATGCATAGTGTAAACAAGTCAGTTTATTGCAAAGATAATTTTAGGCTAAATACTTTCAGTCATTACTTATGTTTCTTGAACCCTTTCTGAAATTTTTCTTACTTACTTGTCAAGGACATCTAGTGCTCTAGATTTTATTTTTACTAACATACTTTTTCAAGCCAAAAAAAAAAAAAAGATTCATATAGTGAAGAATCTGAGGCATAGTGAATTGAAATAGCTTGCCTTACAAAAAGTAAATTAGGTGTGGATCAAGAAATGTAACTTCAGAATGCACATTCTGTTCTTTTACTTAAGTTATGAGCCAGCATTCTTCAATGAATCAATCAGTGTTCACTTATCCCTCCCCTATAGCAATGTGGCAGTTAATAAAAAAAAAAAAAAAGATGTTTCAGCACTTTGTTCAGCATATAAATTCATACTACTTACACATTTAATATTGAGATGCTCTCTTTACCACCAATCCCATCTCCTATTTCTCTCCAATTCAATAGATGAAGAAAATAATTCCGGCTCAAAAAGACAGATTTCTAGGGGAAATACTCAAATATCTGACCACGGCTTTGCAAATTATTCATAATAATGAAGGCTGATTACTTCTATCAAAGTTAATATTCAAGTCCTGGTCCTATTTTTATTCATCATAAGAGCCTACATAGAAAAAACAACAATAACAACAACAAAACAATAACACCAAAACTAGGTTTAGTGATCTTGATATCAGATTAAGCAAAAGCAAAAATAGATCTAATTAAAAGAGATAAGGAAGGAAACTGTATCTTGCTAAAGGGTACCATTAATGAAGAGATAATGTCAATATTAAACATATATGCACCAAGTGATATAAGATCCAAATTCCTAGAAGAGAAGTTAAGAAAGCTGCAAGAAGAAACAGACAGCAAAACTACACTAGTGGAGGACCTCAATCTTGCTCTCTCAGAACTAGATAAATCAAACCACAAAATAAATAAAAAACAAGTTAAGGAGGTAAAAATTGTTAGAAAAGTTAAGTATGATACATCTCTAGAGAAAATTGAATAGAAAAATAACTATACTTTCCTTTTTTCTCAGTGGTTCATGGCTACACAAAAATTGACCATTATTAGGGCAAAAAAACCTCAAATTCAAATGCAGAAAGGCAAAAATAATAAATTCATCTTTTACAGATAATGATGCAATAAGAATCACATGTAATAAAGAACCAGAGAAAAATAGACCAAAAATTAATTGGAAACTAATTAATCTGATCATAAAGAATGAGTGGGTCAAACCACAAATCATAAACATAATTGATAATTTCAAGGAAGAGAATGACAATAATGAGACAACATATCAAAATTTATGGAATGCATCCAAAGTAGTTCTTAGGGAAAGTTTTATATTTTTAGATGATTATTTACATAAAATAGAAAAAGAGAAGATCAATAAATTGGGCGTGCAACTAAAAAAGCTAGAAAATGAACAAATAAAAAAAACCTAAGTAAATACCAAATTTGAAATTCTGAAAATAAAAGCAGAAAGTAATAAAATAGAAAGTAAAAAAAAAACAAAACTATCGAACTAATAAACAAAACTAAGCACTTCTTTTATGAAAAAAAAACAAAATAGATAAAAATTTAGTTAATTTGATCAGAAAAAGAAAAGAAGAAAATCACATTGTTAGTATCAAAATGGAAAGGATGAACTTCCTACCAATGAAGAGGCGACTGGAACAATAATTAGGAAATATTTTGTCCAACTGTTTACAAATAAATATTAAAAATCTAAATGAAATGGATGAATATTTACAAAGATAGAGGAGGAAACAAATTACTTAAATAGTCCCATTTTAGAAAAAAATAAATTGTACAAGCTATTAATCAACTCTCTGAGAAAAAATCTCCAGGACCAGATGAATTTATCTGTCATTTCTACCAAATTTAAAGAACAACTAATTCCAATATTATGCAAACCATTTGAAAAATAAGGAAAGAAGAAATCTTACCAAATTCTTTTTATGATGCAGACATGGTGCTGATACCTAAACCAGGTAGGATCAAAACAAAAAAGAATATTCTCTAATGAATATTAATGCAAATATCTTAAATAAAATATTAGCAAATAAATTACAGCAAGTTATCTCTAGAGAAATACACCATGATGAAGTAGGATCTGTAATCATTATCATAACTGACTATATTAATAACCAAACTATCAAAAATCATATGATTACCTCAATAGATGCATGAAAAGCATTTGACAAAATCTAATACCCATTCCTATTAAAAATACTAGAGAGTATAGGAATAAATGGAGTTTTCCTTAAAATGATCAATACCATCTATTTAAAGCCATCAGCAAGTATCAGATGTAATGGGGATAAACTAGAACAAGGTTTCCTACTATCACCATTCCTATTCAATACTGTATTAGAAATGTTAGTTTTGGCAATAAGAGAAGGAAAAGAAATTACAGGAATTAGAACAGGTAAGGAGGAAACCAAATTATCATTCTTTGCAGATGATATGATGGTATACTTAGAGAATTCTAAAGAATCAATTAAAACATCTAGAAACAATCCACAATTTTAGCAAAGTTGTAGGATACAAAATAAATCCACATAAATCATCAGCATTTTTGTATATTACCAATAAAGTCCCACAGCAAGAGATAGAAAGAGAAATTCCATTTAAAATAACTGTAGATAATATAAAATAATTGGGAGTCTACCTGCCAAGGCAAAGCCAAGAATTATGTGAGCACAATTACAAAACACATTCTACACAAATAGATTCAGATCTAATATCTTGGGAAAATATCAAGTGCTCATGAATAGACCCTGATAATATAATAAAAATTAGAATATTACCTAAATTAATCTATTTATCCAGTGTCATATCAATCAAACTCCCAAGAAATTATTTCACAGAAAAAATAATAACAAATTCATCTGGAAGAACAAAAGGTCAAAAATTTCTAGGGAGTTAATTAAACAAATGAAGGTGGCCTAGCTGTACTAGACCTACAACTATATCATAAAGCAGTGATAATCAAAACCACTGGTTAAGAAATAGAGTAGGTGATCAGTGGAATAGGTTAGGGTTACAGGACAAAACAGTCAATGATTACAGTAATCTAGTGTTTGAAAACCCAAAGACCCCAGCTTTTGGGATAAAAAAAACTCACTATTTGACAAAAACTGCTGTGAAAATTGGAAACTAGTATGGCAGAAACTAGGCATTGACTCACACCTAACATCTTATACCAAGATAAAATTTAAATGAGTTCATGATTTTGACATTAAGAGTGATATTATAAGCAAATTAGAAGAACAAAGGACAGTTTACCTCTCAGGTTTGTGGAGAAAGAAGGAATTTGCTGCCAAAGAACTTGAATATATTATTGAATGCAAATGAATAATTTTTATTATATCAAGTTAAAACATTTTTGTACAAACAAATCCAATGCAGACAAAATTATGAGAGAACCAATAAACTGGGGGAAAAAATTTACATTCATGCATTCTGATAAAGGCTTCATTTATAAAATATATAAAGAATTGACTCAAAATTATAAGAATTCAAGCTATTCTCCAATTCATAAATGGTCAACGGAAATGCACAGACAAGTTTGAGATGAATAATTTAAAACCATTTCTAGTCATATGAAAAGCTGCTCTAAATCATTATTGATCAGAGAAATGCAAATAAAGACACCTCCAAGGTACAACTACACACCTTTCAGATTTCCTAAAATGACCAAAAAAAAAATATTGAAGGGGATATGAAAAAACTGGGATACTAATATATTCTTGGTGGAGTTGTGAAATTATCCATCAATTCTGGAGAGCAATTTGAAACTATGTCCAAAGGGCTATTAAATTGTGCATAACCTTTGATCCAGCAATGTATGTATGTATTGTGCTCCTGTCCTAAAGAGATCATTAAGAATGCAATGTGTAAAATGTGTAAAAATGTTTGTGGCAGCTTTCTTTGTAGTGGCAAGAAACTGGAAACTGAGTGGATATTCATCATTTGGAGAATGACTGAACAAATTATGGTATTTGAATGTTATGTAATATTATTGTTCTGTAAGAAATGATAAGTAGGATGATTTCAGAGACACCTCAAGAGACTTACACGAGATGATGCTAATTGAAATCAGCAGAACCAGGAGATCATTATGTGATTGGTAATAGCAAAATTATACAATGACCAATTCTGATTGACATGGCTCTAGTCAACAATGAGGTGATTCAGACCATTTGCAATGGTCTTGTGATGAAAGTCATTTGTATCCAGAGAGAGGACAGTGGGAACTGAATGTGGACCACAATGAAATATTTTCACTCTTTTTATTGTTGTTTAGTTGCATTTTGTTTTCTCTCATTTTTTTTTCTTTTTTTGATCTGATTTTTCTTGTGCAGCATGATATTTTTGGAAATATATATAAAGGAACTGTGCATCTTTAACATATATTGGATCACTTTCCAATTAAGGTAGTTGGGGAAAGGGAGGGAAAAAATTAGAATACAAGGTTTTGTAGGAGTGAATGTCAAAAATTATCCATGCTTATATTTTGAAAATAAAAAGCTTTCATTAAAATACTTCCATTCAATTATAGTATCATTTTATCCTTTGTAATAAATAATTGATTTAATTCCAACCACAAATGTACAATAATAAAATGTCTTGTCTTATGACTCCCCTTCTTCCATTTTTTCTTTAGTTCTGTGTAGTGAAATGAGGAAAATAATTAAATAATGTTACTTGCATGGTACTTTAAGGTTTGGAATGCACTTTATATTATCTTATTTACACATATGTATCATATTCTTTTGCAATTCATTCGTACAGTAAATAGAGCTCTAGATCTAGAATTAGGAAGGTTTATAAGAATTTTAATTTTGCTTCAGACTGCTTGCCTAAGTTCTTCATTTGTAAAATAGTACCTAATTCCCAGAATTGTTGCCAGGATAAAATCATATCTGTTAAGGATTTTTAAAATCTTAAAGCATTGTATAAAAGGCATCTAATGCTATTATTATTATTATTATCATTATTTTATTATTATTGTCATTGTTTGTTGTGGTTGTTGAATTTTATTCTTCCCCCAAAGAAAAAGTCATGTATGTGGTAGGGGATAAAATTGTTCTCTTTGTATTATTCAGAAAACTGGATCTAAAAGAAGCCATACCATATTTTTTCCAAGTAAATTCTCTGAAGGCAGGAACAATTATATATTTTATTTTTGAACTTTTAGTAAATGGCCTGTATCTATTGCCAAATATTTAATTAATATTTGTCAAATTGAAAACTGAATTTTTGTAAGCAAACCTCTGGGAATCACTCTGTTCTATCCTCTATGAAAATTTAGGGATTTTCAATAAGAGTATTCAGAATAAAGGAAATGGTTATCCCCAATCCTATTACAGACAGTGAATATCTTTGTGTCTTATGAACTATGACTAAGCTCTTTATTCTAAAATCTGAATCATTACTAAATTGGACTTTTACCATTGAGCCCCAGATATATTTGCAAATGATAAAACACAGGAAGTAGAGTTTCCTTTTGAAAAGGGCACAAAAATATTGTCTTGAATATTGAAATGTTTAGAAAACAATTGCTGCTGATCACCCCTTATTCCCATTCTTTTTTTTTTCATTTTTTTAAATTTATTTTATTCTATTTGCATAACATATGTGTGGGTAATTCTTCAACAATAACCCTTACATAGCTTTCCGTTACAAATTTTTCCCCCTACTCCCCACCCCTCCCCTAGATGGCAGGATATCCACTACATGTTAATTATGTTAAAATATTGGCAAATCGAATATATGTATACATATTTCCAAACTTGTCATTGTTGTGCAAGAAAAATCTTGTCTACACAAACGATATATCAGATAAAGGAAACACAATGTAAGCAAACATCAATCAAGGAGTATGAGAATGTTATGTTGTGGTCCACATTTCACATCCCTCTCTCTGGGTGTATATGGATTTCTTCAGTGAGCAATTGGAGGTGGTTTGAAACATTTCATTGTTAAAGAGAGCCATGTCCATCAGAATTGATCGTCATATAGTACTGTTGTTGCCGTGTATAATGATCTCTTGGTTCTGCTCATTTCACTCAGCATCAGTTCATGTAAGTCTCTCCAGGCCTCTCTGAAATCATCTTGTTGGTCATTTCTTACAGAACAATAATATTCCATAATATTCATATACCATAAT
>JAJPUD010013806.1:28979-42866 GCA_023553655.1 Myrmecobius fasciatus | reverse complement strand
TCTGTAAGAAATGACCAACAGGAGGATTTCAGAGAGGATTGGAGAGACTTGCATGAACTGATGCTGAGTGAAATCAGCAGAACCAGGAGAACATTATACACAGCAACAAGACTATACGATGATCAATTTTGATGGACATGGTTCTCTTCAACAATGATGTGATTCAAACCAGTTGTACTGCGATGAAGATAGTCATATACATCCAGAGAGAGGGCTGTGGGAACTGAGAGTGAACCACAACACAGCATTTTAACGCTTTCTGTGAATATTTCCATGCATTCTGTTTTCCTTCTTAGGTTGTTTTTTTTCTTCTTCTCTTTCTAGATCTGATGTTTCTTGTGCAGTAAGATAACTGTATAGATATGTATACATGTATTGTATTTGTCATATAATTTATCCTATCTAGCATGTATTAGATTACCTGTCATCTAGGGGTGGGGGGCGGGGGGAGGGAAAGGAAAAGCTTTGGAAAAAAAAGTTTTGTTTTTTTTTTAGCAAAGGTCAAGGTTGAAAAGTCACTCATATGTTTTGCAAATAAAAAGCTTTATTAAAAAAAAAAGGTTTCAAAAGTAATGATAAAATTAATAGCTTCATTGTCCTAGGGCAGTGAAATTAGCTTGCAGAAAGTCCAGAAATGAAAAGAATGAAAGAAAATAGGTAACTATCAATATTTTGTTAACCCTGCCTTGATTACCTTCCTATTTTTCTCTAAATTCTTTACTGTATTATCAGGAAAGGAAAATACCGTCCCCTTCAAATAAAATCAAAGGAAGATGCTGAAAAAGGGAAAGATCTCCAAAAAGTGCTGAATTCTGACCCACCTGGTTGAGTCAGCAACTGCAGAGGGGCCCCACACATCCTTATCCAACAGCTCTCCAACCTCAGCACCTACCTTTTATCTGTGTTTGTGCCAGTTTCCTGATTTGTAAAGAGAAAAACAATAATGGTTGTTATTGTGAGAGCAAAATGATATAATGATTGTAAAATGCTTAAAACAGTGACTGGCATATGCTGAGCTAATGTATTATATCTCTAACTGAATGTATTTATAACACATTTGATAATTTTAAAGTGGTTTTAAAATGCCAATTGGAATAAAATCAATAATTTGTTATGTGAAATTATTTGGAAATACTACTGAGGCCACTTGAAGTTAACTATTTGTGTTATTCTAAATTGTATTGCATTTCTAAATTTATGTTGTAAAATTTGAGCATAAATGTTAAGCTAAAACAATGTTTAGTTTGTAAAAGGATGTGATCATTTGAAAATCTGACCATTATAAAAGTATATAATGTGATTTAAAGATGTAGCTTCAATAGAATTAAACATCAGATATTTCCTATATGCCTGAAGCCACAGAATATAGGTAATATTAACTTATGAATATAGGTAATATTAACTTACGTTAAGAACTAATGTAACATTAATTGTTAGGCAAACAACAGGAATGATATTCAAGCTCTAAACTATCATTTTGCTATTTTAGGGAAAAGATTATACATTGTTTGAATTTTGATTACTGGGACATTTATCTTAATTATCATAAAACCAACAGTAGAAAATCTCATGTGCAGCAAAATGATGACTGCTAAAGTGGATGGTTATGCTTACATAAAGTTATGGATATTTTCAAATATAATATCAGGTACAGGATTTAAGTAAGGATAGAGACAGAAAATCATATATAAACAAATTCAAGTTTCAAAGTTGGAGAAACAAACGTTTACTTCATTATATTAGATTGGATGAGAATCTCTAAATGTGAAACCAGAGAAGAGGTGTTCCTTTTAGAGTTGCTCTGAGAATAAAGCATGTTGCCCAAGAAAAGATATCAAGGGACCAAATAACCCTACATGAAACATTTAGAAATATTTAAGTTTTCTTGGCTATTTTGGTGACATAAATCTCCTTTCTCAGAATTAGTCCATTGTGAATCCTCTAAGTAATTTAATATGCAATTATGAGAAAAATGTTATTTTATTGTTTAAAACCTGAATCATCATAGCAAGCCTGTGTTCCTGAGCAGATAGAACCAGAAGAAATCAATAACTAGATGAGAGAGCTGTCGTAAGATTCCAGATGAAGATTGATTCTACAATTATAGTTTATTTAGTTGTTTTTTCTCTCTTTTCTCTTTGTTATGTACCCAACCACCAAGGCCCTGACTCAAGTGCATGTTGGCATTTTTTTCACTCTGACTTTCCTGGCGCCTCTTTTTCTTCTCACAAAAACCCATCATTCTCCCAAATTAATTTAGGTCCCACTTCTTTGAGGAGGGGAATGATGGGATTCTGATTGTTGCTCCTAACTAAAATTTGCTCCTAGACCTGAGCCCTACAGAAATCATTAATCATGGGTCTCACTAGAGCAATGAGAAGCCCAGCATATTCTATAACCACATCACTAGGTTACCAGGTAAAAGCTACCACACAACATAACACACAAGTCAGCTTATAAGAAAGTAGCACCAATAGGATGCAACATACAACATTGGATTGCAAACCTCAATAAATGTTTCCCCTAACAAGGAACCGGCACAGTTCCCCAGTTTTTAAAATCTGATTTTATTTGTATGAATGAATCCATGCTAGTTATAATATTATATACATTAATACCCCCTTAACTTGGCTTTTCTGTATGCATTCTGGTTAACTCCATATGCAGTATTACCTAGGCTTTGGGACCTGGCCTTAACAAATTCTTCAGAATTTATATAACGTGATCAGCACCGTTTACTCTATAAAAATCCTTGTCTTGTTTACTGGAGTAATTAAATTTCACTGCTTGGATTGGAGACTGTCTGAGCCTGAATTCTTTCAGAGGCAACACCATGATAAATATCTGATATCTCAACACATGCTGTGGATCTACAATACTTCAACTGTTTTTTTATGGCTTTATAATATGCAATATTTTTTCCTGACCTGGAAGCTCTAGAATTTGGCTACAATATTCCTGGGAATTTTCATTTTGAAATCTCTTTCAGGAGGTGATGGGTAAATTCTTTTAATTTCTATTTTATTCTCTAGTTCTAGAATATTGGGGCAGTTTCCTTGACAATTTCTTGAAAGATGATATTCTTGCTTTTTATTTTGATCATGGGCTTAAGAAGATCAGTGATTTTCAATTATCTTGCTTGTATCCATCTTCCAAATAAATTTTTTTCAATGACATGTTTCACAATATCTTCTATTTTTTTCTTTCTTTTGGTTTTGTTTTATTATTTCTTGATGCCTCATAGCTTGTACTTGCTCTATTATTTGAGCAACCACAAGCATTCTTTTTTGTCCTAGGATGTGACAAGGGTCCCCACTTCACTACAACTGCAAGCTTTGGTGTGTTAGTATTCCTCCTCATACAGAATTGAAATCTAGATCTTAGTATGGGCAAAGCAACAGTGTCTGTCCCCCAGTGCCAGCAAAGATGCCACTGCAGTCTTCTGATAAATTGCTCAATCTTTCACCATCTATTGGTTGAGAACATTGGAAGCAGCTGCTTTCAATTCATTAAGTCCCAAAGCTGGCTCCTGGTATGCTAGGGCCTGGTCTGTCCTGCCACAGCCTGTACTGAGATGGGCTTCTCTCTCATAGTACAATAGATCTTTCCTGCTTACCTTCAAAATTTCTTTGGGATGTTTCATCCTGATCTTCTGAAAGTTCTGCCACTACAGGATTTGCTTTAGGGCATTATTTAAATTGTTCATAGAGATTTGGGGAAAGCTCCTACAAGTCTCTGCTTTTTTGCCACAATCTTGGCTTTGTCTTTTCTGTTACTTTTTCTTATTTTTTAATTAAATGGCAAATGTGACACTTACATTGTAGAAAAAAAGGTGGGGAAAAGTCTCTCCATTTTCATTTTTTCTACTTTTGAGGGTAAACCCTAGATCTAGACTCCTTGAGAAAAAGTAATGGGAGAAAGCACAAAAACTACATCAGCTATTAAGATGATGATTGTAAAGCTTGAGATCTATGAAGAATAGTCAGCTAATAAAGATTTGTTAATCCAAAAAAGTTCTACATTAAGTATTTGGTATCTAATTTTGGCAACAAAATGTTTTGGAATGTTAATGTAGAAACTGGAGGTTAATGAAGTTAGAATCAAATATTCAAGGTGTTTTAAAATTGGTCCTTCCCTCTGGCTTAGCATAATCCCCAATACCTTTGCAAGCTATAACAATCACAATGTTGATACTAATAACTCCTATAAACATTGTGCTTTAAGATTTCTAAGCACTCTCATCATGATCACTATCTAAGATATGTTATATGAAGTTTCTGAATTTGGTGTTTAAGTATTTTACTGTTAAATTTTCCTATCTTTATGACATATTTCCTTACCTATATTTTAAGATTATTAAGGGTATTAATATTAAATGTTATTGTATTAAATTTTATTGTATTCTTCAAAGAAGTTAATATATTTTTTATTAAAAACCCACAGCATTCAAAACCACTTATACATATATGCATATATATATGTATATAACCATATGGTTATAAAGCACTTTGCTGTATTATTTCACTTTACCTTTACAATTGGGTTAGGTAGTACAAGTGCCTAATCTACATATTATATATTAAATTACAAAGAGACTAAGTGATTTCATTGTAGTGACATAGTTATTAAATGGTAAAAATAGCAATTTAAATCAGATTTTGTAATTTCCCCAACCCAGTGAAGTATAGGTAGTCAGTAACTATTGGCTGATTCATTGACTAATTTAATTTTGGAAGTAAAAACTTTCTTAACGTTGCATTTGTCCCTTACTCTCCTATCTTTGTATTATTGCCTGCTACACATTCCAACAGTCCCCTACACACAATCATATGGGTCTTGCAACAGAATGCCACCTGGAAAGTCAAATGAACAAAGCATGATATAAGAAACAAACAGCTTTGATTCTGATTCAAATTCTGCATTTTTAAGCCTCCAAGCTCAAACTGAATTCTGGCATTATATTTTATGGTCAATATTTAAGGTATTTTTACTTCAAATTTTTTCCAACAGTGCTGAGTGAATCAAAAGATGTGATTATGCACCAATGTGCCTTCCTTATGCTCCCTTACATAGGTCATAAAACATAGAATGAATAATAAATGTCAAATTGAATAAAATGCCAATGCTTGAAAAGGCTTTAGAATAGAGATCTTTAAAAGATAAAATACCAGAGATTGAAGATATCTTAAAACACAGCATGTTAGAACACAGAATTTAGTCTATTAGCACCAGTTAATTAATACCATCTCTCAAGGAGAGGAAATGTTAGCATTCAAAGGTACATTACCACATGTGACATAGACTATTAAAGCTAAATGGGGCTTAAGAATTGATTGAAATCTAACTCCTCATTTTATAAAAGTAGAAACTATAGGCACAAAAAGGTAAGTTGCTAAAGATCATACTAATTTCCATTTGTGATACAAAAAGATACTTCCAAATAAGTCTGTCACCTTTACTATATTGTACTGTTTCTGGATGTTTCTTTACATTCATTTATACTAAGGGAAAGCTGTAATTCCTGTACAAGCTGCATGTTAAACTTCCTCCATTATACCTCAAAAGCCTTTTCATGTTAGGAGTTCATTGTAGTCCTGAACTCATTTCTGGAAAGTATCTTCCACCCCATTTGGTCTCTCCCTTTGATTGTGTCATTCCTCCCAAAACTTTCATTATGGGAGGCTGGTCAGACCAGCCAAATGTCTTACTTTCCAGACTATATTTTGGATTTTCTATACTATGTGACAAAAAAGATTATAACCATAAACACACTTTTGTAAACTTCCTTTTTCTGCATTAATTTATTCCATTAGAATGCAAGTTTCTTGAGGGCACTGTCCTGTTTACATTGATATACATATGTATGTATATATATGTACATATATATATATTTTTTTCAATGTTCACTACAGATGCTTATTGACTGATTTATTTAAAAATAGCTTGTGGAACCCGTACCACAATTCTTGTACTATATTGACCCCGAGCAAGATTACCTAAATTAGATGAAAAAACTGGAGTTCACATTGGTTATAATTTGTTAGGGCCTTTAAAATATTAAATATTAGATGCAGTTGTAAGTACCTGTAAAGAAGTAAATAAGAGTAAAAACTGAAAATGAAATGAAAGTCTGGTACAGAGAAATTCGTGTAGGCTTCCAAATCAAAAGATCTGAGTTCCAATTCTAGCTTCATGTAGTACTACCTATTTGACTTTCTGGAATTCACTCTCTTTATGGGCCTTACTTTCTTGTTCTGTAGCCTAGGTAGTGTCTAAGGTCTTTTCCATTTTTAAATTTAAGAAGTATAAGGTTATCATTTTAAGTACTATGAGAATTCTTAACACTGATGTAGAGAAATTGTCAAATACTCTTATAGAGTTCTGTCACGGGACTATTAGAATGTCTTACTTAAAATTTAAAGTGTTCCAAACAAACATACTGTGGCTAAAATTAAAAAGCAAACAGTTATATGGAGAAAAATCTTTGCAGCAAATTTTTTTGTTAAAGAACTCATTTCTAAGATATATATGGAACTGCTTCAAATTCCCCAATTGATAAATGATCAAAGAATCATGGGCATAAGGAAAGACATAAGAAAAAATTTAAATCACTAATTATTTTGAGAATTTCCCTATTAAAACAATTCTGAGCTTCCATCCTATACCTATTTGATTGGTAAAGTTTACCCTCAAAAAAAAGAAAAATGACAAATTCTGGAGATTCTGTGGAAAAAATGAGTAAATTATCATGTTTTTGAAAGTGTAAGTGGGTCTAGCCATTCTAGAATCAATTTGTAACTATGTCCGTAAAATTATTAAACTGTACAAACTCTTTTTTTTAATAATCAGGCTTTTTATTTTCAAAACATATGCGTGGATAATTTGACAACATTAAGCCTTGCACAGCCTTATGTTTCAGATTTTCTTTTTCTTCCCAAATGGCAAGCAATTCAATATATGTTAAACATGTTAAAATATGTTATATCCAATATGTGTAAATATAGTGAGTTAGAGCACCTTCTCATATGATTAGAAATAGTTTCAATTTCTTCATCTGAAAATTGTCTGTTCATATCCTTTGACTATTTATTTGTTGGAGAATGGCTTGGATTCTTATAAATCTGAGTCAACTCCATATATATTTTAGAAATGAGGCCTTTATCAGAATCCTTAAATGTAAAAATGATTTCCCAATTTACATACAAACTCTTTAATGACAAAATACTATTGTTATGTCTATATCCCAAAGAGTTCAGAGAAAGAGGAAAAGGACCCATATATAACAAAATCTTTATACCAATTTTCTGATGGCAAAGAATCAGCAACAAGGTCTGCAAATCAATTTGGGAATGGCTAAACAAGTTATATATATGAAATGATGGAATACTATTGTTGTATAAGAAATGATGGAGGAAATGTTTTCAGAAAAAGTCTAGAATGAAATGGAGTCAATTCTGCACATATACTAGTTTGTCAAAATATGACATTGAGAATAGAATGCAATATTGCAAATGTAGTCTACCCAGGGTAGAATGTAATGAGGCCATCACCTTTCTCATTCTAGATCCTATGTTTATATATAGAAGACCAAAATTACATTGCTTCTTTTGTCCAGTGTCATACCATCAGCTCATTTTGAGGTTGCGGTCCACTAAAAGTATTGTGTTTTCTCTTTTCTACTTCTCTACTTTGACAGGATGTGCATAAGCTGAGACTTTAAAGACAAATTAGTACACAATCATATAACATATTAATGAGTCTAGGTTATATACAATAAACATGGGAATAAGGTGAGAGGCAGGTCACTTCAAAGTTTTAAAGCAGTGGGTTAAGATTCACAATAGCTGACATACTGAATTTATTGGAGAAGAAAAGTAATAAAAATAATATCACAAAGCATTTTCTTAAAAAACATTTTATGAGGACAATAGTACAAACATTATATTCCCAATTTTACAGATGGGGAAAATGAAACTCAGAAAGTTTAAGTAACTTGCAGGGTCATACAAGTAGGAATTTGAGAGATGAAATAATTTGTTTGCTCTGTTTTGGCATTATTCCCCTTCATAATAGACACATAATTCAGGCTTATCACATTCAAAAGATGATTTTATTATCACCCATGGCTAATACCTTCTTCACTATATTTTTGCCTCCTTTCTTCAATTTGACCTTTTTGTAACTATTCCACTAAGAGGCCTGCCATTTTCTAGTCACCAAGACAATAATGATTTACTTTCCATAGCAATTTAATGTAAATTCAGCTCCAGAGAGATTATATGTGGATTTATTAGGCAGTCACCGGGTTTTCAGTATCCCTTTGCACCTTGAAAATTTTTCATTTGTTTAATAAGCAAACAACAAAAAAACTTTCCAAATTGCTAATTAGGACGTGCACATAAATGTGATAAGATTTAATTAAGCTAAGCAAGCATTAGGTAAACCTTTAATAAAGAAGGGTTAGCTATTTCCCCTTATGATGTATTTAAAGAAAAGCTGGATTTTTGCAATGGATCTTTCTTAATTCCAAATTAATGTTATTATTCTGTGACCTTCATATATAGGTATTTAACTTAAAAATTATAGTATTGGTAGCAGCAGCAGAAGAGTGAAAGAAAAGAAGGCGAATGAAGGAAAGCAAAAAGGAATAAGAGAAATGAGAATCTGAGGAAGATATGATAATTATTATTATAACATTACTGCAACAGCAACACAGTTAAATACCGGCCACTTGGATTGTGGTGGTACTACTAAATATATTAGCAATCCAGATAGCATAATATAATTTTTCTTATAGTTTAGGACAGAGTGACATGTACTATAGATCTGAAAACTAATCCTTCTTGGACAAGTCAAGGTAATTAGCCTGATACATCAACTTGACATCAAATAGAATTTAATATGTCTTTTGTGTTCTAATTCCATAAGATGGCAAAACATACTGGAACAAAGTAGAAATACCAAGATTCAATCTGTTTTATATGTTTAGCTTCCCATGCTCCTGATCACTTAGGTAGATAAGCCATGTTTATGAATGAAACAGCATGAGGATATTACTGTTTTTATTATATGGTGGTGGTTCACAACAAAATTTAAAACAGATATTACCAGTTACAAGCAAAAACATTCTATAGCTTTTTTTGATAACACTATCCTTGGCTCCAATTATTCTGTTCAGTCATTTTTCAGTTGTGTCTGTTTTTTACTCCATTTGGGATTTTCTTGGCAAAGACGCTAGAATGGTTTGTCATTTCCTTTTTCCAGGTC
This sequence comes from Myrmecobius fasciatus, assembly GCA_023553655.1. NCBI lineage: Eukaryota > Metazoa > Chordata > Mammalia > Dasyuromorphia > Myrmecobiidae > Myrmecobius > Myrmecobius fasciatus. The sequence goes on along the minus strand of JAJPUD010013806.1, from coordinate 33,599 downwards.
ATTTCACAGATAAGAAAACTAAGGCAAACAGTGTTAAATGACTTGTCTAAGATCACACAGCCAGAAAATGTCTAATGCCAAATTTGAACTCAGGTCTTCTTGACTTGAAATTCTGTTCTCTATTCATTGAGTCACCTACTTGCCCAAGTTATACAATAAAATATTGCAGATCCCCACAGGGTAACACAAGATATAAATTCAATTCTAAACCTCTATGTGATGAAATCAAACTATAAGTTGAGAAGTTACTTAAATTTGAGAAACTGAAGGACCTAATGCCATTGATAACCTTAATTTAATGTTTCTGAAGTTCTTCTCAATACAATGGATTGCAAAGATAATATGAATGTCTTGAGTGATTCTGAGAATTAGATAAGAATAGATTAAAATTTAAAGGCTCCCTTTGAATGTGATAGCATGAATTTAACAAATTAATTACCAAATTATAGTAATTCTAGAAAGTCTAGCATATGCTATAACCACTATGAATGACCACATTCTTCCAAAATATTTGATACAAAGTATAAAAGTAGTTAGGCTAGCTAAGTAGCACAGTAAATACAGAACCAAGCCTAGCATTAGGAAGACTCATCCTGATTTCAAATTTGCTATATAACTCTGGATATTTATTTAATTCTTTTTGCCTTATTTTTTTTTTCATTTGCTAAATGAGCTGGAAAAGGAAATGGGAAACCACTCCAGTACCTTTGACAAGAAACCCTGAAATGAGAGCACAAAGAGTCAGACACGTCTGAAAAAATGCTTGGAAAAAAAGTATTTTGGTCCCTATTCAAAACTATATATGTGACAAACTATTATCATGGTAAAAAAGTAAAGAAGGAAAGTAGACTTATCTAGCAAAATCTAAAGGACAAGTATTAAACATTACTATGAGAAAAATGACTGGAGAAAAAAAATAATGCTGATGTTTGGAGAGAAATTGGAAAGTTACATTAATATCTAGCTAATAATTTGACAGAACTCTTAAAAGTCATAACATTCAGGACATTTATTTTTTCAATTTTCTATAAAAGCTTGATCTGAGCTTTCATAAAAAGTTATGTATTTGTTATCAAAAAATGATATTTGAGTATAAGCCACTTATGTATTTAGGTGCTTTCTGCAAAATATTAACAGTTTATACCATTCAAACAATTTTAAACACTTTTAAGAAAACAACACATTGACGGGGAGAAATAAAAGAGTATGCCCCAAAATTCCAGCAGTATAATATGAAACTCAAAATTTGATGATTATTGAACAATCCGTACTAAAATTATCATATTATTTATATAGACTTTATCAATTATTTCAACACTGTTAAGTCATTTCCTTACACTCCCCTCATGTATTACATACACACAAAACATAGATTTAAACAGTGAAAATATTAGAGCATTTGATGTCCACATTCTCTATATTGTTTTATCTTTGTATCATCTCAATGTTCTCACCAATAAAATGCTCATAAAATTATATCAAGAAAAATTGTGTATAGAATTATCCAGACAAATATTTTTAGCACTTTAGGGTTTTGCCAGTCCTCAAATTAATTTAATCACTGCTGGAAAAAAAATAAAGATTCAATGTAAAGGAGGTAATTAGTAGTACCATGCAAGAAATAAAAAGTATTTTAAGCAAATTGGTCAAAAAAGAGGTTATCAAGAGAATAAAAAGGAGTATAGCAGTAAAAATTTCTAATATGTGATAAACATTTAGAAACAAATATGCTAATAAGATGTCAATGAGATGAATTGATATTACCTACAAACACTTGAAATAACGAGAATTCTCTCACTGCCAGTTAGTGAGATAAATCTTGCAGTCACTTTGCTTGAATATATAATATTTGTATTTCTGCTCTGGTCAAATAACTGGTATCTTTGTTCAGATTGGAAAGAGGCAGGCAATGTGGTGCAGTGTTAAAACAAAACAAAACAAAACAAACAAACAAACAAGAAACAGTGACTGAAAGCATAGATTCAAATCCTGGCTCTGGCATGTGTACTTGTTGGTCTTTTAAACTCTTTTCAATTTTCTCATTTCCAAAATGAGGGTATTGGGCTAGATGTCTGTATGGCCTTTTGCAGCTATAAAATTGTTTCTAAACAGATTATTCTCTTTTATGGAAGAGAAGGTAGAGAATCATGAATGCATTCCATACTTCTGGTCATCTCAGACAATGAAGTATTTCATGAAAAGGTCAAGAAAGGGCTTCAATATGAAAGATAATAGAAAAGACACAGAATAGGAAGAAAACAAGGATCATTAAACATTTAGAACTAACAATAAATATATGAATATATACATGAAGAGTAGAACATTGAATCACCCGAAAAGAAAGCAACTGTTTTCCTTCAAAAGTATTGACAAAGTAGGGGCAGCTAGGTGGCATAATGGATAGAGCACCAGCCCTGAAGTTAGGAGGACCTGAGTTCAAATTTGAACTTGGGCATTTAATACTTCCTAGCTGTGTGACCTGGGCAAGTCACTTAATCCCAATTGCCTCAGCAAAAAAAAAAAAATATGTTGACAAAGTAGAACGACTGAAAATGCCAGATATAAAATCATCCAATTGGGTGATATAAGAAAGATCACCCAATAAATAAATGTGCACCCAAATTAGTTGCCTATCCTTACTATTCTTCAAAATTTGTGCTCACATTTATTTTGAGTTACTGCTATTCTGCTATGCTACCAAAGTTCTTCAGAGAGACCTTGACAGTGTCCTTGTATCATTTCTTCTTATCACTGTGTGAGCTCTGCCTTGTATATAAGTAATTCATAAAATAGTCATTTAGGCAAACATACATTTGGTACAAATCATTTGGCAAGTCAATGAAATTGTACTATCTTTAGTAGAGTTTGAATGCTCAGCAGTGCAGCTTGAGAAACGATCTCACTGTTCAATACCTTATCTTGCTAGGTGATCTTCAGAATCTTCCTAATATATTTCAAATCGATTCATTTCAGTTTTCTGGCATGGTCCTGATAGGCTGCTCAAGTTTCACAGACATACAACGAAGAGGATCTCTGTATGTAAACCTTCAGTTCCACAAGTATCCTAATAATCCTAATTCTTCTTATCATTCTTTGAACTGATGATCTCATTAAGCTACATCCAGAAAGTATAGATAAAAAGAGAAGATGAGGAAATAATAAAGATGCAGTTCACTTTAGGGCTATTGAAAACATATTTGGGTTTTTTATAAAAATGTTACTATTTAGCTTCATCCTGTTCAATTTTATCTTACACTTAGTGTATAGACATAAAAAATGTAACAGCCTGTTATATTGACTTAAGTTTCTAAAAGGAAAAAGAAAGAGAAAATAAAGCACCTTTCCTCTCTTGTTTTTGGTCATTGACACGTTTTCACAAGTAGTAAATTAATTTGGTTTAAAACTTAAAGAGTTAAGATGTGGTTATAATTTTACAATTTTGAGACCAAAGATATTAGAATTTTTCTTTTTATAAAAAGGCCTTTGGTTTGATATTTAGTCTAACACCTAATATGTCTTCTCACCCACATGTTCTTTCAGAGCTTCCCAAATGCTGAGCTAGCTCTGGCAATGAATGCCTCAACCTCATCATCTACCCGATTAGACCAGGTTCAAAATAAATGAGATGTGTAAAAGGAGTGACAGATAGAATCACATATTTTATGTTAGACTTAAGTGAAAATATCCAGTAACAAGAACTAGAAGGGAAATGCATGTTAAAACCATTTGGCAAAAAAAAAAAAAATAATGGAAACAAAAGGGATGATGTCATTGGAGTACATCTTAGATCTCCTCTGTAGAAAGAAAAACAAATGCAAAGTCTAGGAACTAGATTACATCTAGAACAAAAACATGTGGTAGTAATAATGACAGACTTCATTAGCTAGAACTATCTGAAAAAAAGAATGAAGAAGGTAAGAACTTCATTTACCTTAATGATAATTTCATTCAAAAGTTGAAAGAGCCATCAAAGAAGACATATCCTAGATCTGAGTCTTACCAAGATGTGGCTAATGGAGTGAAAAATGATTGCTCCTTCTTAGATACACACTAGAGGAGAGGAAGATTGAGCATAGACTAACAAATACTTTGGGGAAAAGTAGATGTCAAAGAATTCATAATTATGATATAAAGGATCCTGAAATTTTGCTCGAAAATTCAGCCCATGAAAGATAGAAAATTTTCAAGATGCTAAAAGAAACTAATTTTCTTTTTCTATTAAAAAAAACAAGAAAAAAAGAAAAACAGAAAAGTAATACCAAAACAAAATAAAACAATTCAAAAAAGGACATTATGTGCCAAGAAGAATATCAGGAAGGATTCAAAATATTTAACAACAAATTACAAGTTCAAGAAAGTATATGTATATGTGTATATATATATGCAGATATATATACATATACATTTTGTAGCAGAAGAAATTATATTCATGAATGTCCATCTTTTCTTTACTTCTTTGTAAATTATTCTTTTGTTCTCTGCTGTGCAACTTTTTAACATTATTCTTTCCCCCCACCCCGGTATCTTCTGCCTACTACCCACAAGCAAGCTGTAGTTAACAAAAGATATACTTATAGATAGATAGATAGATAGATAGATAGATAGATAGATAGATAGATA
>JAJPUD010013806.1:0-28969 GCA_023553655.1 Myrmecobius fasciatus | reverse complement strand
ATAGATAGATAGATAGATAGATAGATAGATAGATAGATAGATAGATAGATAGATATAGATATATACTTATTTAGATATATACATAGGCATACATACAAACACAGCCTGGCCCTCCCCCCACACACACATCCTTTCCCTATCTCTGCTGACTCTTTGCTTTAATTCTGCTCCTTAATTTGTCTTGCTATTACTTAAACCCCCACACATACTCATGGATCCCTCCCTTGTCTTCTTCCCTCACCCTTTGCTTTCTTATCCACTCATTCCCCCCCCTTGTTTCTTCATAGATTGGGTAGGTACTCTAAGCTTCATGATATATAAGTAGTGTTACCTATTTAACCCATTCCTGATGTGAATAGGTTTTCAAAATTATGAGCCTTACTTCCCCCCTTTAATGCCTCTGTCTATTCCTCCTCTGCACCACAGTTATATAACATGATTACTTTTTTTACCTTAACTCTCACCAAACTTTCTTTTGACCTACCCTATTGTTGATGCCAAACTTAAACATATGGCATACATTTCCCACATTAAAAAAAAAAACCATAAACAATTTGTCCATGCTGATATCCAAGAAACTGATCTTTGAAATTGTCTTTTATATGTTAAATTTTCTTAATAAATTTGGGTTTGGTTGATAGAAATTCTTGAAAATCTGAAAATACATTGATGGTCCGTTTTTTTTTCCTCATTCAATATTATAGAAAATTTTGCTGGATATGATATTTTTGGCTATAGGAATAGTTCTTTTGATTATCGATAGATGTAATTCCAGAATCTGGAATTATATTTTATTGTGGCTAATAAGTCCTAAAATTCTAATTGTAGCTCCAGAATATTTGAATTGTTTTCTTGTTTCTTGAAAAATTTTCTTTTTGATCTGGAAATGTCAAAATTTGGTGATAATATCCCTATGTGTTTTCCACAAAAATCTCAGTGTATTTTTTCTATTTCTGTTTTCCCTTCATATTCTATCACTTCAGGACAATTTTCTTGAATTATTTCCTGTCAGGAAATCACCATCTTCCCAGAATCCTCCCTCAAACAGAAACTACTTTGATGTGGAGGAAGAAAGGTCTTTACCAAAGATATCAATTGAGATGTAAAGAAATCCCTTTATAAGATATAAAGATATGGAGATATATATATATATATTTTAAAGCATGAACAAAAATTGAAGGCAGTGGGTGGTAACATGGAATGAGTATAAACATGATATTACTTTTATCAAATGTCCTAGATTTCAGAGACTAATGAGGAAAGCTAAGAACAACTAAAGGGAGTGGAGTTTTATTTGAGTTGCCTTAATCCTTTAGGGGGAAGAAGAAAATCATGATGGAATAGAAATGCAATTCAGGTTGATGAAAAATTGCCAGAGAGAATAAATTATCATTAGAGCAAGTCAAGAAAATATCACTAGTTCTATTTTTTTTCTTTTTTTAATAAAGCTTTTTATTTTCAAAACATGTAAAATGAATTCCTGGTTCTTCTCATTTCACTTAGCATCAGTAAATGTAACTCTCTCCAGGCCTCTCTAAAATCATCCTGCTGATTGTTTCTTACAGAACAATAGTATTCCATAACATTCATATATCATAACTTATTTAGCCATTCTCCAATTGATGGGCATCCCTGAATTTACAGTTTCTTGCCACTACAAAAAGGGCTGCCACAAACATTTTTTTGCATGTGTGGGTCCCTTTCCCTCCTTCAAAATTTCTTTGGGATATAAACATAGTAGAAACACAGCTGGATCAAAAGATACATGCACAGTTTGATAACTTTTTGGGCATAGCTCCAAATTGCTCTAGAGAATGGTTGGATCCATAAACAATTCCACTAACAATATATCAGTGTTCCAGTTTTCCCACATCCCCTTCAACATTTGTGATTATTTTTTCCTGTCATCTTTGCCAATCTGACAAGTGTGTAGTAGTGTCTCAGAGTTGTCTTAATTTGCATTTCTTTGATCAATTGTGATTTAGAGAACCTTTTCATATGATTAGAAATGGTTTCAATTTCTTCATCTAAAAATTGTTCATATTCTTTGACCATTTATCAATTGAAGAATGACCTGAATTCTTGTAAATTTGAGTCAATTCTCTATATATTTTAGAAATGAGAATTTCTCTTTGTACCTCTTGCTGCTAGACTTTGTTGGTAATATATAAAAATGCTGATGACTTATGTGGATTTATTTTGTATCCTGCAACTTTGCTAAAATTGTGAATTGTTTTTAGTAGTTTGTTAATTAACTCTCTAGAGTTCTCTAAGAATGCCATTATATCGTCAGAGTGATAATTTGGTTACCTCATGACCTATTCTAATTCCTTCAATCTCTTTTTCTTCTCTTATTGCCAAAGCTAACATTTTGAATATAATACTGAATGCTAAGGATGATAGTAGGCAACCTTGTTTCACTCCTGATCTTATTGGGAATGATTCTAATTTGTTCCCATTGTATATGATACTTGCTGATGGTTTTGTATAGTTACTACTGATCATTTTTAAGGAAAATTCCATTCCTATACTCTCTAGTATTTTTAATAGGAATAGGTGTTGGATTTTATCAAATGAGCTGCTCTGTTTTTAAAAGAGAGGGAACTCCAGTGTATTTCCATATGATGTAAGTACTAACTTGCTTTTATGTCATGCTTTAGTCCCTGACTTTTGAAGTGTTTACATCTATTTCCTCTTTCTGTCCAGCTAGTCTCTAACATTCTCTGATGATGATACTGCCCAATTGTTATAGAAGATCTATCTACCTATCTTTGATGAGTATGCCCTTCAGTAAAATTCAATTCAGTAGGCATTTATTAAGCACTTCCTATGTAATTATAGTTGTCTCCCCAGTACCAAATGAGGTTGGTTAAGCTCTACTAGAGAATATTCTAGTAAGCATTTCTTTTTGTGCATGACTTGCATTATATGTTCAGTAAAGACCCTTTCGGGTCTCAAATTGTGATTTTGAAAATGCCTTTCTTCATAAAAGGGTATTATGACTCTTCTTTTTTAAAGTAGTTAGCAGATATAACACGTTTATTAACTGAGTCAAAAGTATAAAGAAGAATATGGATATGTTCCAGGTTTGACTCTCTTTGCAAGCTAAACAAAAATTATCCATTGCTGCTGCCAGACTTTAGCAACTCATCACAGAACATATTTGGCTCTAATCTGCATCCTGAACAAAATCCTGACAAATAGAAGATAAATTAGATCAACTCCCACACTATTCAGAGATGTATGTCTAGGAGAAGATGCTTGTTTTGGAAGATTAATTATACTGTGGTTTCATTATGTGTTTAGCAATCATAACTTTTTCTAACTGTCCAATCTTCCTGTTAGATTAGAAAGTTGTAGTCAATACAATGCCCTTAAAAATGTCCTTCCTGGAATATATGTGGTTTCAACGATATATTTATTTGATAGAGTTGAATTCTAGTTCTGAAAACTTTTTGCAAAAATTCTCTAAATGGCTACTCCTTAACTTAACAATTTGCATTGCAAAATTATCCAAAGTTAGAGATTAATAAAGTAAAAGGCCTTAACTATAGAAATGTAGCAGGACAATTTAGAATGATAGCATATTAAATAAGAAATACACCATGTAATAGAAAATGTTACAATCTAAAGCATATAGTGCTACAACTAGAAGGAATTTTTGTTAGTAAATTAGAATGTTTGAGTATAAATGATGTAATCCAACCTCTTCTTCCTCTCAATGATGAAATTGAGATTCAGGGATGGAGACATCCATGATCAACCAGCTAGACAGAGCAAGAATTAGAACTCATATGTTTTGTCTTCAATTCCATCATTTTAACTCTGTTAACACTGATATAACCATGCTAATAAAAATAAAAACAAAATGGAAATGTGTTCTTTAAAAGTAATTTCTTGAAATTTAATACAGAAGTATAAAGATTCCACATTACTAATCAATCAGCACTACAAACACAAACTTTTACCGGTATTAGGTATACAGTGAATAACATTCTCCCAGGCTAAGACAAAGCAGAGTTTAGTTAAGGTTTCATCATTGACATGATGTAAATTATAGTCTAAGATCTTTACAATATATAGTAAGTTCAAAAGGGAATTCAAAAACAAAATAATGCATGCTAGGGTTGAGTTAAAATATTCTTAAGACGTGGTTAGCCAAAGAAGGCTTCATGGAAGAGATATTAAGTAGATCTTTAAAAGTGAAATACAAACACACACACAGAGATACAAACACACACACACACACACACACTAGTGTATGAAACAGTGTTTTCTGAGGCCAAATATAATTTAAGGAATGCTATTCTATTTCTTACTCATAAATTCAGAAAATCAGTACCTTAGAGAGTATCCAATCAAAATTCTTCATTTGATAAAGAACAGGGTGAGAAAATGATTCATCCAACCTAACATAGCTATAGCACAATAGAAAGAGAGCTAGATTATGAATCTGACAAACTGGTTTCAAATTTACTACATGCATGACCTTGGACATGCTACATGCTTTCTGGATCTCCGATACCTCATCTACAATTTCAGGGAAGTCATAACAAATGACCTTAAAAGATCCCTTCCAGCAGTAAATGTATTCTTATAATCCTAGTAACAGCCTGAAGAATAGTAGCCAACTTTCTCACTTCCTACTCCACAACCCATAATCCTAAATAAGTACAACTATCTGAGTAATGGGAAAAATGGTATTAATCAGTATTTTTAGTAAAAAAGAAAATGGCATGCTTTATGTAAAGCATTGCCTCTCTCTAGTACAGAATGGTGGATAGGATTCTGGATTTGAAATGAGAAAAACCTGGGTTCAAATCCTGATCCAGATGCTGAATTGCTGATGTACTAGTGCTGCTGAACAATTGCTTTCTGACTCAGTTTTATCTTACTGACATCCTCTTTAAACGAAAAAAAAATGACAAATGGATTTTTTTTAATCAGCTCCAATGTTTGGGTATCTGAGGAATTATCTAGAATTTTTTTATACATTATCTATCTATCTATCTATGTGTGTGTGTGTGTGTGTGTGTGTATACACACACACACACACACATATGTTGCTGAAGCAATTGAGGTTAAGTGACTTGCCCAAGGTCACATAGGTAAGAAGTGTTAAGCGTCTGAGGTCAGATTTGAAATCTGATCCTCCGGATTTCAGGGCTAGTGCTCTACCCACTGCATCAACTAGCTTCCCCTATTACTATATATTTTATAATTTTCATTTTTTCCTTTCATTGAGGAAAATCTATAACCTACTATCACCTATATTTTCAACTTTGTAACACTAATTTTACTATATTTTATGTTTTTGTTTATTTTATATATAGTTAAAATACTTTTAACATTAATATATTACTATACGTTTTAGAGTGGATGCCATTCTCCATTTGGTAGATGGAATTTCTCACTGGATGTTCCTTACATTTATAAAATTTTAAGTTTTGTAAAACAAACAAATATTATACATATATTTATACATTTAAAAGCTATTTCTTGCAATAGATTGCCTTCCTTGAGGATAGGATCTATTTCATTTTTCTCTGAATGACCAACAATAATGGTACATGATATCTTTTTATTTCTTTTGTTTTGCTTGGTAATGTAATAGCACACTGATCACTGAATGTGACCTTTATAGGCATAAACAAAATACCATTCAAGCTATTTTTCCAAAGCAAAGAGGATGGGGAATCTTCTAGGAGAGTCATGAAGACATATAATTAGACAAGCTTTGAAGAGACTGAGGCACACATATACTTTCTCTAACTAACCTGTTAACCAGGTCATGAGTAACAGCAGTTTCAATTGACTACAGTTGCCTTACCAGAACTGAGAGCACATTTAAGAGACTTATTTGACTTACTTCTTAGCTCTGAGGTCAGCTGCTTGTTAGGGTTCCTCCCTGTATGATGACATGCAGGAATAAGTAATGCTGTAAGGGGAGAGGATCCCGGGCCTTCTTCCTTTAAGTCTGTTTATAGCTCTATGGATAAGAACTTCAGCTCTTCTGTGCTAATTTTATATGAAGGGAACCAGAAACTCTGACTTTGTGAGTTTCAAAAGGTCTAGAAAGAGCTATCTGAAGTCTAGTAAAATACAAGTTAAATTCATCCTAGGGTTGGCAGACTGCATAGCATCTTTGGCCCAAGGAGTAAGAAATGACCTTTTAGTCAGATTGGTAGGTGAAACAAGGACTTGTCCAGTAGCAATGTCATATTTGAACATGAATTTGATGATATATAGAAATTGTATTAACCACTCCCCTACCTTCCCTCTAGAGAGTAAAGTGATAGGGCAGAAACAGTGACCCCGAATTTTGGAGACAAAAATGTTTGCATTTTTTGGCTACATTTTTGGTAAGCAAACATCTCATTGTAAATGTAAATTTATATTAAGTTGCAAAATGGAACAGGAGATAATAGTCCCTCACTAATGGCTAACTATGGGATGTGGATAAAGGAAAAATCATGCATTAAATACTTAGTATATGAAAGATACTATGATAGGCATTTTATAAATATTATGTCATTTGAGGCTCACAACAACCTTGAAAGGTAGGTACAATTTTTATCCCCATTTTAAGGTTGTGTAAACTGAGGCAGAGTTTAAATAATTTGCCAAAGATCAGTCAGCTAACAAGCATCTAAGATCATATTTGAACTCAGATCTGAGTTCAAGACCAAACATTCTATCTACTCAATCATCATCTAGCTGCATTTTGTCATTGAACAAGAGACACCCTAATTAAAACAAAGACACTCTTATAATTGCCTGAAGGAGATGTAGCTAGCTTCACTAAAAGATGATGAGAACAAAGACTATCTCCATCTCAACAAGTTTAAATTACACATCTTCTAATAGTATACAAAAACAATAAATTATAATCCCTTTTTGCCAGTTCCCACAACATAGCCACATAATTGGCCTCTTTCTAAGCTGGTTAAGTAAAGTTTTGTTATCCCTTTTATTATTATTACTATTAGAAATCGCAAATGTGAAATGACTAACCCTGAGGCATACAGTTCAGAAATGGGAGAATTGGGAATTGAACCTATGTATTTCAATTTTAAACTTGGTGCATCAAAGTAATTGTATTAAACCCCCATGTGGAAAGGAATAACAGGTCCTGGTGAAATAACTGTCTTATATATTCTCTCCACTGAAGTCCAGATCTGTACACATAGTCCTAATCCCTACTTCATGTTGGGATCCAACATCCTGCGATACCTTCTATTATACTATTTAGCTACCCTGTCTTAATGAAGCTAAGAAAATCAAGCAATCACAGTCTTTCTTTTATTGGTGTCTCAACGTGTCAGATTCTATGAAATTTGAATGTTCAGAGAAGAAAGAGACCCATTTAAAATTTTCAATGTTTGAAATTATGGTATGTCTCTATATTCATAAGTAGTCTGATTCTGAATATCATAAAACAAAACATCTGTGTCCACTCCCACAGTGACCAATGAAAGCATTTTTTTATGCAAGGAGGACAAATTATTCCCCCTTTAAGGACAATAGCAGCTGTCTCAGTGATATATAAATGTGTCTTCCCCTTTAGCCTGAGAGAATATTCATTTAAGAGGGATAAAGAAGTAAGGGTATCATGGAAAGTATGCTCCTCATGGAAAACCAGCTGTTTTCTATTTATCATTTGGTAGCCAATGAGCCTTTATCCACAATACAGCTGTTACTTGCTAGTCTCTCTATTAGACACACCTGCCTCATGTATACAAGACTGATCATTAGATGCATTTGTCAGCATTCAAAATCTTCTATTCTCAATTCTAATCTTGAAGGCTCAAGGGCAAAAACATAAAAACCATCTTTGTTTTCTTTCTTTTTTTTTTTTTTAAAGTGTATACTGGACCATAGAATCAAATGAGTGGAAGGGAACATAGAGGCCATCCTGTTCAGCCCTCTTATCTTAATTATCAGAAAATTGATGACTCCAAGGGGTTAAATGATTTGCCCATGGTAAATACTTATGTGACAATCTTGTTCAATCCCCTGATTCTATTAGTAAGGAAACTCAGGCCCAGACAGCTTAAGGGACTTGACAAAAAACAGTAACTTTCAAAACATATTGTCCAATTTCTTCATTCTACAGAAATTGAAGCCCAAAGAGGTAGTATCTTACCTAAAATCACTCAGGGGGAATGTGACAGAGTGAAGATAATGAATTGTAGTTTTCTAATGACAAATACAATATTCTTTCCATTACAACTCACTGTTTAGAACCTGCTTTCTAGAGATTTAATTTATCATTTCTTCAAAGAATCTGGGGATGTTTGGTCTGAAGAATATAAGATTTAAGAGAGGGTGAGGGGCAAAATTATATTTTATACCATTTGAAAGGCTATAGTACACAACTCCAAAAAGTAGAACTAGAACAAAGAGAACCAAAGATGATGATAAAGAATTAGATTTTAAGTCAATATGAAGAAATATATCTCAATAATTAAAGTGGTTTGAACATTGGTGCCATGGCTCAAAAAGAATTGGGTATATCATCAATAAAGATCTTCAAAGAAGAGCTTGGATAATCAAATGACAGGAAGGTAGTAGAGGGATTCTCTGTCTCAGGTAAGATTGGGCTTAGATGGTAGGTAAGCTAAATAAATGAAACTTGGAACAAAGAGAAAAGGGAAATAGGGAATTCAATGGAGATAAAAAGAAAGAAAAAGAAGGGAAAATTTGATCCTTAGTATAGGTCACTTGAATTTCAAAAGGAACAATAGAGAATAGAAAGCAGAATATGAATCAAGTATCAAGAAGAGTCATAAGATTCAAGAAAGCCATGAAATACTGAAGAAATGCGTAAACGGTATTGGGAATATTAAATCAGATGTTTAAATATGTCCTTGTAACTTAGAAATATATATGTATATATAAATATATATGCATATATGTTCAGAAAAAAACAACCATTGAGGAACAAAGAAAAGCCATCTGTAGCAGAAACTGTACACCATACCCAGTGGTGACCAAGGACAATGACAGCAGCACAATGACATCCCTGGAAGGCAATAGCATCTGTTGAAGAATGAGTATGCTCTAGGCATCCATATTACCTACTTGTGCATCCCTCTGTGCATGTACACTAGACATTTTTGATGTCTGTACTTCTCCAAGTGCATGCTATGGTAGCATGTACTATATGTTCCCCCAGATGTGTTCCCTTGACATGTCAGGTCATCTCATTGATGATGGCATGTGTATTTTAGCAACTCTTTCCTAGATTTAAGGGGGAAATGTTATATTGCTGGGTTTTTTTTTTTTTACTACGCTATTTCATTAAATGCCATTGCTTTGAATTCAAAAAAAAAAAAAGAAAAAAGAAAAAAAAAAGATTCAGGAAAACCCCAAGGGGAAAAATGAAACTTAAGTAGATTATATCAGTGTTAGAAATCTTGTTCTCATCTCTTAGAAGCAGATGTTGTGAACCATTTTCACCCCATATGATTATTTAAGTAATGAGCAAAGATACCATGCATTGGGGCGTAGGAACAGCAATCTTGCTGTTATTCAGTTATTTCAGTCATGTCCCTATTCATGACTCCATCTGGGTTTTCTTGACAAATATACTGTGATGGTTTGTGATTTCCTTGTCCAGCTTATTTTACATATGAGGAAACTGAGGCAAACAGAGTTAAGCAGCTTGACCAGGGTCACATAGATAGTAAGTGGCTGAGACCATATTTGAACTCACATTTTTCTGACTTTAGGCTTAGTATTCTTTCCATTGAGCCACCTAGATGCCCTAACATCTGCAGCACTTTATAGTATTTCTATCATTAGCTTCTTGTTATATTACTGAATCTTGGACTATGTGCACCACATGCCTACCTTGCTTACAGCCAAGCAGTGGATAACCCAAGCCCTTAATCTTGATGAAATGATTCAATAAAGACACTGGTCCATCAATCTCACATAAGTTTCTAGGGAAATAGGTGTCACATAGAATTTGTCAAGCAGCCTCAAAAACAGAAACTTCAGTTTCAGGGATTTCTAAACTTTCCTGAATCAGCAAAGTCCCAAGCTGAAGTTTTGAGAATCTTGAACCTTCTTGACCCAAAAATGTTAATGGAAATTTGGATTTAGTGATCCCCTGCATTCCACTTCTATTTAATTCTTCTCCCTCTCTACCTCTGTCCTCAGAAAGTGTATACTTGATGTTTTATTTAGACAGGCTCATTTATTTCTTATCTAGCCTTAATCATTGAACAGGTGGTTGCTTCAGTCAATCTAAGACATATTAAATTCTTTAGCTTAAAAAGACCAAGGCTGTCCATGACATCCAGGGTCATTTCCCATCATACTTACCAATATATGGCCACTGGACCCAGGTGATTAGAGAAAAGAAAGTAAGGCTGTGGACCTTGAACAACACTCACTCATTCAAATCCAATTCACTTGTAAACTATAGCATTAATTAATTTATATGGGCCCTTTTCCTTCTTTTATGACTTGCTTGGGATAAAGACCCAGTAATGGCACTGCTGAGTCAAAAGTTATGCAGAGTCTTATAGCTCTTTGAGTATAGTCCCAGATTGCTCTCCAGAATGGTTGGATCATTTCACAATTCCACTAACAATGCCCACATCCCCTCCAACATTTTTCAATATCGTTTCCTGTCATCTTAACCAATCTGAAAGCTGTGAAATGATACTTCAGAGTAATTTTGATTTGCCTTTCTCTAACCAATAGTGATTTACAGCAATTTCTCATATGACTTTAATTTCATCATCTGAAAATTGTCTGTTCATATCCTTTTGAACATGTATCAATTGGGGAATAACTTGCATTCTTATAAATCTCATACATTTCTTTATATAATTTAGAAATGAAATCTTTATCAGAAACACTGGCTGTAAAATATTTTCCCATCTTTGTATTTCCCTTTTAATCTTGTTTCTGCTGGTTTTGTTTATGCAAAACATTTTTAATTTAGTGTAATCAAAGTTGTCCAATTAGCTTTTCATAACATTCTCTAGTTCTTTAGTCATAAATTCCTTTCTTCTCCAAAAATTATGGTATCACCTTTTTTGCCAAAATCATGTATTCATTTTGATTTTATTTTGGTATGGGATGTGAGATTTAGGTCTATATTGAGTTTCTGACATATTTTCCAGTTTTCCCAATCATTATAAGCAGTGCTTGCTGTTGTTTTTAGATATGTCCTGCTTCTTTCTTTAAGGAAAGCTCTATTTATCCCTGTGCTCTCTAGTGTTTCTAATAATAATGGGTAATGTATTTTGTTGAAAGATTTTTTCTGCATCTATTGAGATTATCATATGATTTCTGTTGGTTTTGTTATTGATATGGTCAATCAGGATAATAGTTTCTTGATATTAAACCAGCCCTGCATTGCTGGTATAAATCCCTCTTGGTCATAGTATATTAACCTGGTATTATCTTGTTGTAATTTCTTTGCTAATATATTATTTAAAATTTTTGCATCAATATTCATTAGGGAGATGGCTCTGTGATTTTCTTTCTCTGTTTTGGTTCTTCCTCGTTTAAGTATCAATACCACATTTGTGTCAAAGAAAGAATTTGTCAGGACTACTTATTTATCTATTTTTTCATATAGTTTACATAGTATTGGAAATAAGTTTTCTTTAAATGTTTGGCAGAATTCACTTGCAAATCCATCTCACCCTAGAGATTTTTTCTTAAGGAGTTCATTAATGTCTTCTTCAATTTCTTCTTTCTAAATGGGACTATATAGGTCATTTATTTCCTCTTCTATTAATCTTGGCAGTTTATATTTTTTGTAAATATTCATCCATTTTAGTTAGATTGTCAGATTTGCTGCCATACAGTTGGGCAAAATCGCTCCTAATTATTGCGTTAATTTCTTTTTTCGTTGGTGGTAAATTCATCCTTTTGATTTTTGATGCTGGTGATTATTTTTCTTCCCTTTTTCTAAACAAATTTACCTACAGAGTATCAATTTTATTGGTTTTTCATAAGACTGACTTTTAGTTCTATTAATTAGTTGAACTGCTTTGGCTGCATCCCATAGGTTTTGGTATGTTGTTTCATTATTGTCATTCTCTTGGATGAAATTATGTATTGTTTCTGAGATTTGTTGTATGAACCACACATTTTTAGAATTAGCTTATTTAATTTCCAATTGCTTTATATTCTATATTTCCCTGGCCCTTTATTGAAGATATTTTTATTGCACTGTGATACAAAAAAGAAGCATTTACTATTTCTGGCTTTCTTCATTTAATTGTGAGGTTTTTATGCCCTGTAACATGGCCAATTTTTGTGCAGGTGCCATGCAGTGCTAAGGAAAAAAAGTGTATTCCTTTCTGTCCCTATTCATTTTTTCCAGAGGTCTATCATATCTAGGTTTTCTAGGATCCTATTAAGCTCCTTAATTCCTTTCTTGTTTATTTTGTGGTTAGATTTGTCTTATTCTGAGAGAAGGCTAAGGTCCCTTAATAGAATAGTCCAGCCTTTTAACTTTGCTCTGTATGTGCCTCTCTGTGTCAGATCTGTTTCTTATAAACAACATATTATAGGATTCTATTTTTAATCCATTTTGCTATTGGTTTCCTTTTTATGAGAGAGTTCATACTATTCACATTCACAGTTATGATTACCAGCTCTGTATTTCCCTTCATTCTATTTTTACCCCTGTAAATACTTTTGTGTTCTCTTTCCACTCAGTCCTTAGTAGTTTTGTTTTGCTTTTTGACCTATCCCACATTTTCCCTTAACTCCCCTCTCCCCTCTTTTTCCCCCCTCACATTTCTGTCCTCCCTTTTATCCAGCCCCTCTCTTTTTCCCCTCTTTCTCCTCCTATTTCTTTATAGGGATAAATAAATTTCTATACCCAATTAAAAATTAATCCCTCTTAGAGTCAACATTGATGAGATCAAGCTTAAGATAATGCTCAAACCCTTCCCATCTTTCCCTACATTGTAATATATCTTTTGTGCCTCTGCATGTGATCTATTATACCTCCCTTTTCCTCTTATTCAAGTACAGACTTTTCCCCACCCTTTAATGTACTTTTCTTTACTATCATCACATCCATGTCCATTCACAACCACACTCTCCAGCCATGTAATACCCCTCTTTATCTGCCTTAGTAACAGATAGAGTTATCTAGAGTTACAGATATCATTTTCCCATCCAGGGATGTAACTGTTTAACCTTCTATTTGTGAGATCAAATCTTGATTTCACTTGGGTTGCTTTTCTACCCACTTTCCTCAGATTCTGGCTCATATTCTCAAATTTGTGCTGATATGACACCTTATCATTACTCATATCCTTACTCTCATGATGGATTCCTTAATGTTTTGACTACTAGCTCCTGAGCCTAAGAGAGAAACAGAGAGAGAGAGAGAGAGAGAGAGAGAGAGAGAGAGAGAGAGAGAGAGTATGGGTTATTCTGAATTATACAGAGCAATTTATTTTTGGTTTTGGGGATCTTTTATTATTAATGGTCTCTGGCATGGGGACATTATTGTATATCTCTTGGGGCATATATGGTACAGCTGATCATCTCTATGTCCTTTCCTTAACTGGAAATCCATGTTTCTTAAATATAGATGAGTTGGCTACTCTTTCCTTTCAAAGCAAATGTAAATATTTTTCATGAGAGGCAAGGGACCCATCCTATTACAATTATGATATGGTTAAAAAAGGTTGAATCTAATATTCATTATAAGCATTTATTCTTAGATATCTGAATCACTTTAAATTATATATGTATATATATAATATTTCCTCTGTTTACCTTTCTATGCTTCTCTTAAGTCCTGTGTTTGTAACTTAAATTTTCTGTATACTTCTTGTTTTTTCAATAGAAGTTATTAAAGTCTCTTACTTCATTGAAGAGTCATCACCTCCCCTGAAAGATGATGCTTAGTCTTGCTGGGTATTTAAAGTTTTGAAACAATGTTCCTTGGAGTTTTCCTTGTGGGATATTTTTCCAAGGGTGATTGATGGATTCTTTCAATGAATATTTCCTTCTCTTTTTCTAGAATATCAGGGCAGTTTTCCTTGATATCTTGAAGAATGCTATCCAGGCTCTTTTTTTTTATCATTTTAATTGTTTTTTCATCTCTTCTGGATCTATTTTCCAGGTTGACTGTTTTTCTAATGCATTATTTCACATGTTCTTCCTTTTTTCATTTTTTAAATTTGATTGATTCTTTATGTCTCATAGAATCATTAGTATCCATTTATCCCCTTGTAGTTTTTAATGTGTGACTTTCTTCGGTTAGCTTCTGTATTTCTTTTTCCATTTGCTTAATTTTACTTTTGGTGGTGGTGTTTTTTTCAGGGGATTTTTTTTTCATTTAGCCATATTTTTAATGAATTGCCTTCCTTTTCCAAGCTGTTGACTCTCTTCTGCATACCTCTCATTTCTTTTCTTATTTTGTCTTCTACCTCTCTTATTTGCCTTTTAAAGTTATTTTTTATAAACACTTCAAAGAAGATTCTTTGAACCTGAGACCAATTCATATCACTGTGAGATTTCTCCTGTGGATATTTTGTCCTCATCTGAATTTGTGTTTTGTCTTCCCTGTCATCATAGTAGCGTTTCTATGGTCAAGGTTCTTTTCTGTTTCTTGCTTATTTTCTTTTTTTTCTTCTAGTATTTCAACTTTTCGTACTTTTAAAGTGGGGCTCTGCTTCTGAATTAAAGAGTATGCTATCCCAAGCTTCCTGTGCAGCTCTGATTCTTGGCTTTGAGCATTAGGTCACCTTGTGTAACTTTATCTGTTCTTTCTAGGAAACATCCTGCTTTTCCAGAATTTGCCTTCTGAGCTGGGACTGGAGGCCGCCCCAATTGTCTGCTACTGCATTGAGCCAGTACCAAAGGTATGGGTTTCTGATATGCTGTAATTAAGACCCTGTCAGTGACTTTCTCAGAGTCTGTCTGAGTTGAGTTGAATACCCTTTTTGCCCCAGTGATACTAACTTTTCTTGAAGTTTTTCCAATTTATCTTGAACTGGAGTGTGTATTCATTCCATCAGACTCTGTTGAGAGGTTTGGTTTCATGTGGTTTTCAAGGGAAATTGGGAGAATTCCAGTGTCTTCCTGGCTTCACTCTGCCATTGTGGCTCCACCCCCAGAAACTTTCTTGGTTCCCTTGCTTGTAATTTTTAGGAGAAAATGATGTCTTTTGTCAGGATACAATTCTCCTCCAGCTTCCATTGAGTTCTTGTTAGTTCATCAGAGTATTCTAGGCTGGCTTTACTGTTTCATTCTTCTACCTCAGACCCATTCTTAGCTGATAATTAAAACTCTGTCTTTGAAATATCACATTCAAAATGTTAATCATTTAGCTAAATAATTTGTCCTTTCACAAAGCAAATGATAAAAGGAAAAAAATAGCATAACAGTGGCCCAATGTCCTAAAAATCAGAATAATTCTATTGACACACATCACTCCAAAGTTTAAAGAAGATAATTCTTTTTCTTACAATCTTTTATAGTTGATTGAAACCTCTTCAGGGAGAGCATAATTTGATGAGAAGGATGATAGTTTAGAGTCAAGGAAAACCCTGCTTTGAACCCTCTCTCTGACACTTATTATTCTAATATGGGCAAGTTTACATCAGCTCTATAACTTTTAGTTTCCCAATCTGTTCAATGGAAGCAATAATAACTGCTTAGAGGCAGCCATGCACTGGGCCTGGAGTAAGCAAAACCTCAGTTCAAATCTTCCCTCAGATAATCACTAGCTGTGTGGTCCTGGACAATTCACAATATCTATTTGCCTTCATCTACTGGAGAAGGAAAAGACAAACCACCACAGTATCTTTGCCAAGCAAACTCCACATAAGACCACATACAAGTCAGCTACAACTGAACAACAAAATTTCAGAGAGTCATTAGGAAGTTTAAATTAAATATTCATATACCTATATGCACATATATGTGTGCATGCGTAAATACACATATGTATACACATATATGTGCATATGTTCATGTACTATGTGCATATATAAATACTTTCATTAATTCCATACATCTTTCACATGATCTGACAGTCCTATATACCAGGTACAAATATATCTAGTCAGCCACTACATTAAAATTCTGTATTAGTTTTTACATGCTGTTATGTGACTTGATTGATTCATTTATATAAAACAATTCACTCTTAAAATTACTATTAGCCCTGTCATAATTATTGATAAATCTGTAGTGAGCTCTTAGTCACAACACACACACACACACACACACACACACAAGCTAATTAATGGCAGAGATAGTACTTGAACTTGGCTCTGCCTTTTAATTTCTAATCCAGGGTTCTTCCTAGATGTTTCCAAAGAAGAGCAAGAATAACAAGAAGTAGAAAAACAAGAGCAAAGAAAAACAAGAAGAAGCATTCTTTAAGCTCCTGCTATTAGCAGGTGCTTAGACAATAAAAGTCCTGAATACTAAATAAAATACAAAGATAAGTATAGCTGTTATATACATCAGTGACCATTCTAATAGAGAAAGATGCAATAATAATAATAATACCTTTTAAGAAGTGTTTTAAATTTGTTAGAGAGCTTTGTATAGGTAATTAGGTCTTGAGCAGTACTTAAAAGAGAAGTAGTTATCTCTCTGAATTATAAATGCCAAGTTTTGGTCAATTCTCAAACTCCTATTACATATTACCAAATACAAAGTAAATTTGTGGGAAAGTATAATAAAGTTGCTCACAAAGCATCATGAAATTCATGGAGGGAAATTGTTCCAGTTAGTATTTGTTAGATACATTGTTTCTGTCTATTCTGGCTGTCCCCCATGCTTAGAAGACGCTTTTCTTCTCCCCTATCTCATATAGGCATTCACTTAAGATATAGGTGAAATAATACTGTTCAAATGTAGTTTATTGTGATGTTATTCACACCCCTCAGTAATTGCTAATGTCCTCCCTTCCTTGTTACATTATATTTCTATACATTCTACTTATTTCATTTTATTTTTTTTTTTTGCATTTTTGAGTAAACACTATCTCCCCTGATAAATTTGAGAACACAAACTGTTTTTGTTTGGGCTTTATATTTTAAGTACTTAGAATGGTGGTGACCTTGATTTGGTGCTTAATAAATAACATTTGATTAATTGATTTATTGGTACCATAATAGAAGTTTATGAAAGAGTTGATTCTTCAATTGGTTCTTGAAGAGCAAACAGTAGACAGAAGAAGCTAGGAGCAAGATTATTCTATGTGAAAGGAAGTAATTATCTTGAAAGGTAATGAGGTCCCCATTGCAGCAAGTAGTTAAGTAGAAGTTATATAATTATCTGTTAAGTATGTTGCAGAAGGAGCTTTGAAGTTATTTTAAATAGAATTCAACAAGGTTTGGTAGTTCCCCTATGAGGTTTTAGAATTCAATGGCTCAGAGGAAGAAAAGCATAGGGCATGTTGAGAAGACATTATGCAATCCAACTCGACTATTTCTCATTAAATGTTGCTGACCAATATTTTAACAGGGTGCAAGTAAACCAGCACCCTTCAGTTTTGATCAGCTGCTTTCCTCTGTTCTTTCTGATGAATGAATGATAAATATAACAGTAACATTTCTCCAAATACTTCTGTCCAACTCTTTTCTTCTATCAGATACGAATAAGGAACTGCTGAGGAAAAAAAATCTCATGCAGCAACTTATTTCCCACCAAAATATTAAATAAGATATTTTGTATGCATCAAAATATATCCTATGATAATTTTCAGGTTGAAAAATAGGCCTCACAATTGTTTTGTCTCCTTCCACCTCACCCTAGGGTGTATCGGGTGTGTCCAGGACCCCCAAACCAATATGGTGGCTCCATCAATATATTTAAAGTCCCACAGCATTCTGGGACTAAATTAGTTTGGGGAACAGTGAATTAGAGATGTGACTCTAGAAAAAGACTTTATAATGGCTCCAGGTCTGAACCAAAACAGTAGGGGTATCCAAAAAGTAGGCCCATCCCAACCTAGCCAATAGCCAGCTTTCATGGTAATGAGGCTTAGCATGTTGAAGAACAGAAGGGAAAATCAACAATCTAGTCCTAGCAAACAAACACAGACAGGTCAAAGAAAATAGCGTGTATTATTCATCTACATCCCTTCATGGAATTAAAAAGGCTTTCTTGTAGATTACAAATTAATTAATCATGAGCTCATAAACTAGAATGCACTTCACTAAATCAAAGAGAATACTAGATGGATGACAGGCATCAAGACCCCTCTTATGCAAGAATTTATTTGCTCATTAATCCCTCCATATCACAGAAGCCACCTCTTCAGGACACAGAGCTTATGCAGGAAGGTTGTAAGACCAATCAGGACTACAAGCAGCCATGACACATAAGAGCCCTGCTTGAAAATAGAGTCAAAGGATGGGGAGGTTGTATTTTTGCCTTTAGGTATCTCTGAATGTGAAAAGTCCTCTACAATAACACTAGCCAAGTAAGACCTTTTCTTGCCTTATTGGAAAATTTAGGCTATCCTGAGGCTCCGTACATTGTGGATCTAGTAGCCATGAACAGGCTCTGCCATATGCACAAGAAAATTCATGTTTAAGAGCTGCATTTATAAAGGTATATTGGAAATTACAATTTACAATATATGCTAGAGTAGCTTGGAGTAGAACAAGGGGCTGTAGTTGTTTGTCCCTTGTCCTGGGAGCTAATGTCATGACATGCAAGTTAATTGGATATAAGTTAAGGAGGTCTGTGCAAGGTCACTATCCTCAGTTCTTTCTCCAGAACCATCTGGGTCCAATGGCTAGATATGGATAAGAACTGCTGAAGATGGGAGGGGGGGATAGAACAGGTTTACTTAACCTGGCATACACAAACTTGCTATTGATAAGTTTCAAGGTATCCATGAATTTGGGCAAACAAATTACCTCTGATCTCTTTTTTAATCCTTTAAATTTACTAAATGCTGAGGCAAGCAGATACTAAGATGCATCACTGCTGCCCATCTCAGGGATTTTAAATTTCAGTTGAATTCAAACTTTTTGTTTAGTCTCAGCACTAAAATAGTAAATGGACAAATGCTTCTAAAACCATACACAAGCTTTGTACTACAAGTCTGGTATCCACTGGAAGAGGTTGACAAGTATGGTTCTTGTAGCCATTTAGTTTCTGTTTTTGATTTTCAAAGATTAAAGAAACTAATACTGACCTATATTTAAAGACATTGCTCCTTGTTTAATGTATCTCTAAATGGTTTGAATTTTGACTGGTATATGACCCAAATAAGGATTCAGAATGTCATTATATGAGGAACAAAAACCTAGAATGCCTGGTTAAATATCATCATTATCATCTTTTATTAATGACTTCTACATACATGTTTTTGGCTTCTAAAGAAGAAAAAATGGATTTGTTGAAGACAAATGAATTGAAGACAATGAAAATTCATAAGGGATTAGGACAAGATCCAGGATGGAGTTAGAATAAATTGAATTAAAAACTCAGGGGGAGGAGTTAAACTTAAATGAAAAGCATATAGATATAAGTATATGTATAGGTATACTTTCTTTGTAACTGATGGAATGGAAGAAATGATGTATGAATTAAGAATAAATTTTATGGTTAAAAAATCTGTGGCTAAAGTTGGCATCAGACACTTCTGGATCCAATATCTACATCAATAATTTATTATCTATGTCACCTTGATCAAGTTAATTAACTTTTTCTTAGCCTTTATTTATAAAACAAAGATAATAATACCAATCTTGTTTCATAGGGTTGCTATGAGCATCAAATAAGATATTGTATGTAAAACTTTCACACTAGAATACTATATAAATTTTAATCAGAATACTATATAACATTTAGTTATAAATTTAGTAATTAAATTTATGATAAATAAAAATAAATATATGATTCTAAACATTAAATAATAGTTTACAATCTCTGAGCTGTGGCTTCCTAAAAGGAGGGAAGGGTATATATATTCCACAAATACAAATAAGCACTAAGGGCATTTCAATCTTTATTTGCTTTCCACCAAATCAGCTTTCTTATAATGATCTGTGGGTCCATGTTTGGGAACTAAATGACCTCTAAGTGACTTTCCAGGTCTAAATGTATAATTATATGTTACTTATATTTTTTATTTAACAGAGTGAATTTGTTTTTTCTCAAAATCTTCACATAAAAGGATTTGACTGACATCTGACTATACATTCTTATATGTTCCTTCTGATTATCTAAAATTGTGTGATATGATTGTGAAATGCATGCTTTTTCCATAGAATGTTTTGCAAATCAGACTTTCTGTACTGGTTTCATTAAAATTTAAATACTCAAGAAAGCTGCTTGTGGAATTATATCTAAGGTCAGAAATGCCATTCCAACTAGACTTTCAAACTCAGATATCTACCAGATACTATCAGCCATCATTTTAGATGACTATAATAAATACATAAATGTTCCCCAGGTAATCTTAATACATTGTGCTTCACTCTGACATATTTTGCTATATTTCAAATGAATGTCAATGTTGTGATTAGAAAACAATTTCATTTAAAAGTATAATTAAATTTATACTGTATCCTTTGTCATCTTGCATTTTATCAAAAAAAAAAAACATTATCAGATGTAATGCATACAATACTGGATCTTGAGTCTGAAAAATCTGGGTCCAAACCTTAGTTTATAAATTTACTAGCTGTCTGACCCTAGATAACTCAGTTGACCATTCATCAGAATTTATTAGCTAAGACATAGATGGATCAAGATCTGCCTTGGTGAGGGTTCTCACACAGAGCATTATTTGTGATGATAAATGGTATATTTAATGTTTTAGGGTTTTTTGTCAACTAATGGAAATAAATAATGAAAAAAATAGTAAGTACAATGCATAATACTAACAATATACCTATTATGATAAACTTAAATCCCCCTTTAGGAGGCTTACTCCCGTCTCTTTACTAATGTCTTCCTCATCCAGATTATCTTCATAAATTCTGTACAAAATAAAATATATATATATATATATATATACATCTATATATAGATATAGATATCTTGTACAAAACTAAATATTTATGTGGTTTCTCTCCCATTTGAATGTATTCATGCCCCTTGAGTACAAGTACTGTTTTTACCTTTCTCCTATGTTTAGCACAGTGCTAGTACATAGTAAACCTTTAAATAATTATTGACTGATATGAAATGCTTTGGTATTAGAAAAGACTGACAATTATTCAACAAATATTTATTATGTGTCAACTATGTGCCAAACATTGTGCTAGGTAGGCTCTGGGAATAATCTACTAGGGAAAACAACACTTAAGTAGTAAAGTCAATAGAAAATATCTTTTATATTAATTTATACTCAAAATTAAATTGAGAAGCAATAATGTTATATTGTTGTTCAATTCAGAGTTCAGCATGCTGGAGACAGCTTCTTTGGGCACACTGATCCTATGCCCATAATGAGCCTGTTGGCTAAGCCTTTGATTTTTTTTCTCCTCAAACTACATCCACTACCATTGTCAAACTGGCTATTTGCCTTCATTGATTAGCTGGTTTAATGAAATTGTTCAGTTGACTTCATAAAAATGCACATTCACAGAGGACAGAAAGCAGTACCAGGAGATGATACATATAATAACTATAACAGTGTAAATGAAAACAATACCAAATTACTTCTAACCTAAGATTAAATGTGGTGACCAATCTTGGTCCTGAGCAAACAGCTGTTGAAACACAGAGAAAGGAAGAAGAGAATAGTACTAATGGTTAAGGAATGTTCTGTTAATGTAAAATAATTTTCAGCACCAATTTTGTTTTAGAATCATTTAAAATCTTTATTTCAGGAGCAACAAGATGGCTCAGTGGATAGAGTACTAGCCCTGAAGTCAGGAGGACCTGAGTTTGAATTTGACCTCAGACACTTAATACTTCCTAGCTGTGTGACCCTAGTCAAGTCACTTGACCCCAATTGCCTCAGGAAAAAAAATCTTTCTTTCACATGTTACTTAGAGGCTTCAATCATATCTAACCCTTTGAGACCTGATTTGGTATTTTCTTAATAGATACTGGAGTATTTTGCCATTTCTTTCTCCAATGGATCCAGTAGGACCATTTTGCAAAGCAATCAGAATTTAAATGACTTGCCTAGTCATAAACAAGAAGTGCTTGATGTAAGATTCGACTCAGGTGTTCTATCCACTAAGCTAGAAGCTGTCTCATTTAGATATTTCCCCCACATAGGCATTACAAATATCACCTTTTCTATGGGGAAGCTAACTGGAGATAGAGCTTTGAATCTGGAGTCAGGGGAAGACCTGAATTTGAATCCTACCTCACTTACTAGCTGCGTGACCCTGGATAACTCATTTAATCCTGTTTGCTTTAGTTTCTTCATCTGTAAAATGTGCTGATGAAGATAATGCCAAACTCTTCCAGTATCTCTGACAAATGAAGTCAGGAAGAGTCAGAGAGGACTGAAATAACTGAACTATCTTTTCCCATAGCTCTTGAAGATTTACAAAGCATTTTCCTTACAATAAACCAGTCTAGTAGATAGTTTAAGGACTATGATCACTGTTTTACAAATAAGGAAATTTGGGGGCTTTAAGAAGTACAGAAACCCCCACCATCATCGCCACAATCAAGCTGAGGAATAAAGCTTATGGTTCCAGAAGCCAAGTTGCTTCTCTTGGCACTACACCATTTGCCAGCTTTTGACCAGTTCTAATGGCCATGAGTATTGTATTTACATTCTCTCTTTATTGGGCTGCAGCACCACAATTGTGCTTCTGTAATTAAGATTCGCTCAATGTGTCTCTAACAAAGAGAAATTCCTTTGAGAAAATACATGCCCAGAATTTCATTTGGCACTGAACTGTCTTGGCCTGACAGTTAATACTTTACATGTTTCTCGTAGGAACAAAAATGTTAAAAGTCTGGCCCTTCTCTAAAGTTCTTATAGTTTTTCATGATTTAGCCATGACTTTGGAATCTTGAAATCCCTGAAGTCTATGGGAGGACTTACTAAATTCTAGAGAGAGACTGCAAATATCTTTTTTCAAAAGGAACTTGGTAAATCTAATTCCTAAGTACCAATGGTCAGTCAAATAAAAAGTCCCTGCCCCCAAGACATTTACATTTTATGGGGAAAAAGAACATGTCTAAAGATGATAATGTAAATAACATTAATAATATTTATATACTGTACTCTGGTTTGTGAAGCACATTATTTATTATCTTGCTTGTTCCTCCCACAAAATTTCCTAATATGGGCACTACTATTATTCTTATTTTATAGATAAGGAAATTGTGACTGTGTTTGAGAGACATTAGCTGACTTTCAAAAGATCACACATCTAATAAGAATCTGAGACAAGAATTAATTCAAGTCTTCCTGACTCCAAGTCTAGTGGTTTTATCCAAAAAACACATATACATGTCTCTGTGTGTTTGTATACCACCAAGTATCAAATGCTTTGGACTACATGCTGGCAATAACAGTATTTTAAAATCATTAAGATAATGTGATTTAATGTCATCACAGATCCTGTTAATAAGAAAAAATCCCAAATACTCAATTTTATACTAGAGGAGGAGATGGTTGTTGAGATTAGGTTTCCTTTAGAAATTTTTAAAAACAATTTCATTTCGGTAAAGTCACTTTGAGCCATTTGAAATTGCTCAATGAATTAGAGTTTTATGATAATTGTCAAGATAATACAAGGGAGAAAGACTCAGTTATGTCAATTATTTGGGGCTTTTACAAATGAGAGTAACATCATTTTTTTTAGTGTTGTTGATGTTGATATTGCTGTTGTTTAGCAACTTGAATGAAAATTTAAATGTATGTTTATTCAGTATGTGAAGGAGTCAAAGTGAGAAAAAGGGCTAAGAAAGGATTTTTCCATCTTTGTATTCGTAGAACTCAGCATGGTTCCTTGAATTAAATTAAAAAGAAGAATTAAAATTCTATCTGAAAAAAAACGTGTTTTGTGGGAAGTATTTTGCAAAACTTAAATACATTGGATAAATGTCTGGATAAAGAAGTTGTTATGATGAAATTTAATTGCCATACACAAATGTAAAGTCTTAATCTTGGATTCAAAAAATCAATATTTTTAACTCATTAATTCCCTCATCCTCTACTTAATGCCACAAGTAGAGGATGAGGGAGTTAATGAGTTAAGAATATTAATTCTGATAGCAGAAACTGGGTCTTTTTTGTCTTTTATCTCCAATCGTATTAGAGTAACTTGTACATAGTAAATACATAATATTCATTTAATGTGGTAGATCATAAATCATGCAAAATATATGTGAAGGATGGGGGTTAAGTGAAATAATTGAAATGCAGCAGTGAGCAAGTGACATTGACAGATATACAAAAAATGCAGCCATAATGAGTCAATAAAAATATTGAAGTACAAAATAAAAGAAGAGTGACAAACCAACTATATTTTGCCATACCTACAATACATCTAAAATAGTGTTTCTCTTCATGTGCCACATTTTAGGAAAGAGAATTACAAACTAGAGCTTTTCCAAAGGAGGATAACAAGGAAGTTAAGGAGTTGAAAATTCTATAAAGGAAGAAAAGGCATATTTATGGATCTGTCAATATTTTGCATGAAAAGGGGAAGAATGGAAAAGGAGAAGATAGGCTAGAGATATGATCATAGTTTTCAAATATCTAAAGTTTTTATAATAATAACCAACCATTTGTATATATATATTTACATGAGTATATCACTTTAATATTTCTAAAATATGTTCCTCACCGTGAGTTTCATGGTTAACCAACACAAATATTTTATTCTCTTTTCACAGATCATGAATTTATGATGAAAGAATGAAATGATTTACCCATGATTGCAAAGCTAAGAAAGGAACACTCAGAATTTGAATTCCCATTTTGTGACTACAAATCTAAAAGTCTTTGCAGTATATTACAATGCCTCTAAATTGTCATACAAGAAAGAGATTAGGTTTGTTTCTATAAAAATTCAGGGCAGAACCAAGAGGAATGAATAATAATTACCATAAGATCTATTTCAGGTTAATATGAGAAAGAACTTCCTAACAGTTGTTATCCAAAAGCAGAATGTGCCATCCAAAAACAGAGTAGGTTCCTAGTTCCTGGAAGCCTTGAAACAGAGGCTGGAGAATGACTTGGGAATATTGTAAGTCCTATTTGGGGATAAATCATCTCAATTAAATCCAATATCTTTTCATACATCAAAATTCTATTATTCTAATGGAATGACCATAGTTAATAAACATGTGCAAAATACCTTTTCTGTGCCAGGTATTTTGTTAAGCTCTGGAAATACAAATACTAAAAAAAAAAGTCAATACTTGACCTCAAAGAGATTACCATTTATTGGAAGAGGGGGCAGAGCCAAGATGGCGGAGTGAAAAGGTGAGTGAAAAGGTGACTCTCTGTGTCCTCCTCCAATCTTCTCTCAAATCAACAATAAAATAAGCCTCTGAACTGATCTTCAAGTCAACAAACTCAGAAATATTTGGACACTGCTTTCTGAAGAACTTCATATCAGGTTTGTCTGACTAGGACAGAGAGATAAATAAATGACTCCTGTGTAGGCTGGAAGTGAGGGTGGGACTCAGCTCAGCTCATCCTGGCAGAAATTCCAAACTCCAAACTCCAAATTCCAAACACCTGGAGTTTATCTGAGGCACTCGGGACACTCTGCCCTGATTGGGGGCAGGTGTTCTGGCAGACTTGCCTTGTTTAAGGAGTAATTCGGACTTAGTCCTAGCCCCCACCAGCCCAGCACCTTAAATTAATTCGCCGAAGTGCCCCAGGGCAAAGCTGTTCAACCGCCTGCCAGCTGCCATTTTTTTTCCCTACCTTAAAGAGATATCCACGCTGTCTAAAAAAAATGAAGCAAAACAGAGCTCTCACCATAGACAGCTTTTATAAAGGCAAAGAAGCATTGACCCCAGATCCTGAGGTTCTTTAGACAAAATACCAGAAGAAGGTATTAAAGACCATCACTGGTCACTTTTTCAAAAGGCCTTTCTGGAAGATTGCATAAAGAACCTCAAAAGAGAGCTGGAGGATAAATGGAAAAATAAACTGAAATCAGTGCAAGAAGGATACAGTATTTTGCAAGAAGGATATGATGCCCTGCAAAAGAGATATGAAAAAGACACCAATTTATTAAAAAATAAAATTAGTGAAGTGGAAAAAGAGTGCAATGAACAAATTGGCCAGTTACAAAAGGAGCTTAAAAAGGTAACTGAAGAAAACAACACTTTAAAAATAAGAATTGAACAAATGCAAGTGAATGACTCAATAAGACTTCAAGAATCAGTCAAACAAAAACAAAAAAATGAAAAATTAGAAGAAAATATGAAATATCTCCTAGGAAAAACAACTGACTTGGAAAATAGATCTAGGAGAGACAATCTAAGGATTATTGGACTTCCTGAAAGCCATGATGAAAAAAAGAATCTAAGCACTATCTTCCAGGAAATCCTGAAGGAAAACTGCCCTGAGATTGTAGAATCAGAAGGCAAAATCACCATTGAAAGAATTCACTGATCACCTCCTGAAAGAGACCCCAAAATTAAAACCCCAAGGAATATTGTGGCTAAATTTCAGGACTATCGCACCAAGGAGCAGATTCTGCTAGCAGCTAGAAAGAAACAATTCAAATACCGAGGATCAATAATTAGAATCACACACGATTTGTCAGCCTGCACATTGAAGGATCGAAGGGCCTGGAACCAGATATTCCCAAAAGGCAAAGGAACTTGGATTACAGCCAAGAATAACCTATCCAGCTAGAATGAGCATTATCTTCCAGGGAAGAAGATGGTCATTCAATGATATAGGTGAATTTCACCTATTTCTAATGAAAAGACCAGATCTGAACAAAAAATTCGACATCCAAACACAGAACTCAAGAGATGCATAAAAAGGTAAAAAGGAAAGGACTCTTGAGAACTTATTTTTACTAGGGGGATACTTAAAGTTTGGGGGTATAATTAACTAGATATTACTTTGACAATATGAAAAAGAGAACTGGAGAGGGAAAGGTTGTCATACTGGGGAAAAGAGGGAAAAAGTGGTAAAATAAGATCTAAAAAAAAGGAGGTAAAAACAAGGTAAAATCACTTAAAGAGACAAAGAAAACCTAATATAATTGAGAGAAAGAGGGGAGGGAGATGAGCATTGTGTAAATCTTATTCTCATCAGGTTGGGCTCTAAACGTGTATATCAGACATTTGATTTCATATAGAAACTTGTCTGTTGCTAGAGGGAAGTGGGAGGAAAAGGAGGAAAAGTAAGGGACAAACTAATGGAAGGGAAAATAGAAGAATCAGGGGAAAGGAGTAAAAACAGGGGGAGGGGTTCTAAAGGGTGGAGTATTGTTTAGGGGAGGGGGTCATCCAAAGCAAAGTACTGAGGAGGGGGGAAGGGAGAAAGGGGAAAGGAAAGGGGAAAACATAACTTGGGTAAATAAGATGGCAGGAAATAAAGAATTAGTTATTCTAACTGTGAATGTGAATGGGATGAACTCTCCCATAAAGCGGAAGCGGATATCAGACTGGATTAAAAACCAGAATTCCACAATATGTTGTCTACAAGAAACACATCTAAAACATAGTGACACATATAGGATAAAGGTAAACGGCTGGAGCAGAAAATATTATGCTTCAGGTAAACAAAAAAAAGCAGGGGTAGTAATCCTTATCTCAGATCAAGTAAAAGCCAAGATAGATCTAATCAAAAGAGATAAGGAAGGAAACTATATTTTATTAAAGGGTACCATAGATAATGTAGCAATATCTATACTAAATATATATGCACCAAGTGCACTAGCACACATATTCCTAGGGGAGAAATTAAGAGAGATGCAAGAAGAAATAGACAGCCAAACGATACTAGTGGGGGATCTCAACCTTGCTCTCTCAGAATTAGATAAATCAAACTACAAAATAAACAAGAAAGAAACTAGGGAGATAAACCAATTGCTAGAAAAGTTAGGTATGATAGATCTATGGAGAAAATTGAATGGAGACAGTAGGGAGTTTACTTTTTTCTCAGCAGTCCATGGAACCTACACGAAAATTGACCATGTGTTAGGGCATAAAAACCTCAAAATTAAATGCAGAAAGGCAGAAATAGTAAATGCACCCTTTTCAGATCATGATGCAATAAAAATCACATGCAATATAAGGCCAGGAGAAAATAAACCAAAAGGTAATTGGAAATTAAATAATCTAATCCTGAAGAATGAATGGGTGAAACAGCAAATCATAGACACAATCAATAATTTCATCCAGGAGAATGACAATAAGGAGACAACATACCAAAATTTGTGGGATACGGCCAAAGCGGTTATAAGGGGCAATTTTATATCTCTAGATGCTTACTTGCATAAAATAGAGAAAGAAAAGATCAATGAATTGGGCTTATTATTTAAAAAAACTAGAAAAAGAACAAATTAAAAACCCTCAATTAAATACCAAATTGGAAATTCTAAAAGCAAAAGGAGAAATTAATAAAATTGAAAATAAGAAAACTATTGAGTTAATAAATAAAACTGAGTTGGTTCTACAAAAAAACTAACAAAATAGATAAGCCTTTAGTTAATTTGATAAGAAAAAGGAAAGAGGAAAATCAAATTGTTAGTCTCAAGAATGATAAGGGAAAACTTTCCTCCAATGAAGAGGAAATTAGAGCAATAATTAGGAATTACTTTTCCCAACTTTATGCCAGTAAGTTTGATAATCTAAATTAAATGGAGGAATATCTACAAAAATATAGATTGCCCAGGATAACAGAAGAGGATATAAATTATTTAAATAGCCCCATATCAGAAAAAGAAATAGAACAAGCTATTAACCAACTCCCTAAGAAAAAATCTCCAGGGCCAGATGGATTTACATGTGAATTCTACCAAACATTCAAAGAACAATTAATTCCAATACTACACAAACTATTTGAGAAAATAGGGACAGAAGGTATACT
>JAJPUD010013805.1:29531-42899 GCA_023553655.1 Myrmecobius fasciatus | reverse complement strand
ATGTCACCTATATGGTGATGGTGAGCAAATGGCCACTTAACTCTCCTACAATTGCTTCTTGTGAAAAGGCCAAGAGGATTCTAATAATAATAATAATAACAATAATCACCAACATTCATATTGTGCTTTAAAGTCAGCCAAGAACTTTTCACACACTATCTAAGATCCTGGGTGTTCATGGCTTAATCTGAATGAGACTGCATAATGTCACCTATATGGTGATGGTGAGCAAATGGCCACTTAACTCTCCTACAATTGCTTCTTGTGAAAAGGCCAAGAGGATTCTAATAATAATAATAATAACAATAATCACCAACATTCATATTGTGCTTTAAAGTCAGCCAAGAACTTTTCACACACTATCTAAGATCCTGGGTGTTCATGGCTTAATCTGAATGAGACTGCATAAGGGATTTGAATCTCTTGTATAAGAGATTGAAATATAGATCCAGAAATTTTATTTTTAGGGTTGTCATTACTAGGAATTTGGAAGCTTGAAGATGCTCTTGGTTTCAGTGACTGTCTTACTTCCATGCCTTAGGTTCCTTCCATTGAAAATACTTGACAATTCCCTGGATTAAAAGCCATGGCCTACTGGGAAACTCTAATATTCTCTGTATTCCCCCCACCTCACCCCCCCCCCCCACAGACTCCAAAATGGAGAGGAAAAGTGAATGGAGGTCAGGAATCTCTGGGGTTCACTTATATATTTCAGAGAGAGAGAGATTCTAGTTCTTGAACTGATCTAAGGGGAGTGGATGATATGGAACATGCCAAAAAAGGAAGTTGTCTAGCCATCCTTAGCACTTAACTCATTTGATTATGATAATCACGCAAGACAAGATCAAGTGTTATTTTCTAAG
The DNA here is from genome assembly GCA_023553655.1 of Myrmecobius fasciatus. NCBI lineage: Eukaryota > Metazoa > Chordata > Mammalia > Dasyuromorphia > Myrmecobiidae > Myrmecobius > Myrmecobius fasciatus. Next base: position 42,036 of record JAJPUD010013805.1, on the reverse strand, counting down.
AGTAATCTGACCACTTGTTTGGATGCCCAACCACTCCTTGAAGACAGGGACTAGGTTCATTTCGTCTTTATATCCTCAGAGTTTAGTGCACTGTCTGGATTAGGTGTTTAATAAATGCTCAGGGACTGATTGGGCCTCTAAAAAATGCAAATGGGCCTGTTATCATCTAGACCACCAGCAGAATGCTTTATTATCCTGTGTAAGTTACCCCATTCTCAGTTCTCCTCAGTCAACAGTAGGCAAGTCATTCATTTACTCATTCATGAAATATTTACTATTTTCTCTTTGCAAGGAAAACACTGTGCTAGGCTCTTTGGGGGATACAGAGATGAATAGGACTTCACCCTGTTCTCCATGGCTCACAGTCTAATAGAAGAACTAAGATATAGATACAGATGACTAGAATAGAAGGCAAATGTGTTAAGACCTGGGTGAAAGTTACAGTCAGTGAGAGGTCACTTTTAGAACTGGGACTAAGGTGGTACAACTGACTGTGAGAAAGTATATGGAGGAGGATAGCAAACTGGGAAAGTGAGGGTAAGATTTTCACCTCTCAGACATTCATTTCTTAGTCTGCTTTTATTTACTTTTACTGGCACCTGACTATTTAACCCTTCTGCCTCCCTGGCTGTCTTTGTAAACCCACCATCTGGCTTGGAAGTCTGTTTGCATATTGCCTGTCCCAAAGCAAGGCTGGGATGAGATATGAGCCATTGTATTCCATTTCTTGGTAGCCTGGGCTTTTTTTTTTTTTTAACCCTGGGGATGAGGTGGGAGGGGAGGAAAGGTAAGGAAAGGGGGAGATTCCATCCAGAAATGGAAGATTTAAATGTTTCTTGTTAAGTAGTTTTGAAAAGGGAACCATCAGCCATTAAACCCACCCCCAAACAATAAGCATGGTGAGGCAGGACCCAAACCATGGTAACAGACTGGCAAGAATGTGGGCGGGATTAGGGGTGGGCCAGGCCGAAGTTAGTGACCTCAGCAAATGAGAGCTAGGCTTTGGGCACCATGATGAACGAGCCTAGACTGGGTCAAAGGAATAGCTCCCATCCCCCACATTTCCCAGACTTTGTAGGCAGAGCAGCCAATGGGGCTGTCATTTGGATGACCCCATAGTGACCACAGAGCCCCAAGTCGTTATCCATGGTCCTAGCCCAGACAAATGATAATGTTCCCTCCTCTGTTGAGAGGACACAACTCAGATCCAAAGAGAAAACAGTCTCTAGAGGAAGTGGGGAACATAGAGAGCCAGAAAATGGCTGAATCTCATCTCTCTGGGTGCCCAAAGGGATATGGGGTTGGAGTTTAGGGGAAGGGAAATATGAATTCCCACAAGACTTTGCATTTCACCAGAGGTTTACATAGACTAGCTTAGTCTCCACATTTCTCATTCCAGGCACTTGCCCTGTAGTGGTAATTCCTCCCTGTACATAGACGCACATCCTCCGTCTTCACCAAGGCCTCTCTGATGGATCTGTCAGGCCTGGGCAGTTTTATCGAGCAGTAGGAAGATCTATGGGCCGACTGCACACCAGACAGTGCCAAGATGGAGGCCAAGGGGAGTGGAAGCCAAGGGAAACCCAAGCTCATCCCTTCCCAGCTCAGAAAGGCCCTAGGGAGGAGCCCCAGTAGGCGACAAAAATCATCACAGATCATTAGGCACAATGCGCGTGCGCTTCCATCTCTCTCCTCTATCTCTCCCCCTCCTCTTCCATCTTTCTCTCTCTCTTTCTTCTCTACTGCTCTAATGCAAAATTGGTAAGAGTTTTTGTTTTTAAAGCTATGAATTCCCTACCAGTGGTCTTTTGCTCAGAGGGCATATCACAGTCTGCACACAGAGGAATGGGTTGGCTAGCTCAGAACTGAGCATTTGGATACAGCAATCCCAATCTCTTTTTTAGCCATTCAGAGAAACTACTTTCATGAAAGACACGTTTGGGTTGGGTGTCCAGCCATACTGTCCAAATATTGTTTACCTTTTTAATCTCTTCCAAGCGTTACTTTTACTCCCAGGCTTCAGAGCTCATGATTGTAGGTAGGGAAACTGAGCTCCAGGCTAAGAGGAGTAGTCCCAGGAGACAGCTTAGCCGACAAACTATACTGCATTTAAAGGACAAAGTAATGTTTCCTTAGGTCCATGTCACTGGCAACACACCATTCAGTTACATTCCCACTAAGTGACCTTGTTCCCTCCCAGGTAACCCAATCTAAACCTGAAGATACAGAGTTGCAAGACTTTAGGGATGTTTTACTGCATACCTAATTAGCATGGCCTGTCGAGAGAGGGAAGGAGAATGAAGATACTCACGTTTCTAGCTGTTTATGGCTTACGTAGCAATTTTCTCCCAATAGCTCTATGAGTAATACAAGTACCATTATCTTCATTTTGCAGATGAAGAAATGAATTTGCCCAAGATCACTGACTTAATAAATGTGGAGCTGAGATGGGAGCCTAGACCCTCTCACTTTCAAGCCCAGAGTTCTTTCCACTACCCATGTTTCAGAGCCCTTAGAGAAGAAAGAGCATAGAGGCTGAGATCCTTTAGTCACAGAGACTTATTTCTGCTTGGTGCCCCTCCCCTCCCCCCAGCTTTCTCACCAGGCTTTTTCCTCTCTGCACAACGAGAATGACCCATCTGGGGCATGGCAGTTTGAGGTGTGCAAGGCCAGAGGGAGGGAACCAGAGAGCTATTTGTCAGTGTCTCCCAGCCTCCTGATGGATTCTTCTCTCCCCTCAGCCTCCCTCCTCCAGAGGAAATTAACTGATTCTATCTCTCCTACAATTGTTTTTCTTCCCTCACAAAGAGAAATGTATGCCAGCCAGGAGCAAAGATGGATCCTCCCAGTCTGGGGCTGAGAAGGAGAGATAAAGGTGGAAGAGAGATATTCTGGGTGGGAAAGGTACTGAGAATAAGGGATTACCCACACAGACAGGCCCATTTAAAGCCTGGCTATACCAGGGATTGACTGACTTGCCCTCTAGCCAAGATAATCCATAATTTTTCCAGATCTTATTTTGGTGACCCATTTGGAGTCTATCCATTCTTTCAGAAAGACATTTTTTTCTCTTTGATTTTAGCTTCAGGTTAAATTTATTCTCTTATCCATCCTTAAGTCCCCTTTTCATAATTAATTGGCCCTAAGTCCTAACTCAATCTGCTTCAGCTTCCTTCTCTGCAAAATGGAGATCATAATAGCAGTACCTCACAAGATTGTGGTGAGGATCAAAGGAGATCAAAAAACTCATCAGGCTTAAACCAAGTGCCTGGCACATAGTAGGTGCTTAATGAATGTGTATTCCTTTCCTCCCCATTTTAGAATAACTATCTAACAGCTTCCATGGCTCTCTGGGTTGAGATCTCTGCAGAGACTTTAGTGGTACTGTCCTTCAGATCAAAGAGCTCCAGGTCATTTTCCTGAGCAGCTGAGCTGGACTCCTGGGAACATAACTGATAGGTCTCATCACCACTCTTTTTTTTAGGGAATATCCGAAACCTTCTCATCTGGATAAAGAAGAACCTACTGAAGGAGCGGCCAGAGTTATTCATCCAGGGAGATAGCGTGTAAGGTCCTCTTTCCTTCCAGCCACTCCCTTCCTGTCTCCTGTCCCTCCCTCCTTCCAGTGGAAGGTTGAGGGAGGGACACCCTACCAAGGGAGGAAGAAAATGGTTCTGTTCTCTGTATTTGTGCCCCCAGCACCTCACACAGTGCTTGCTACATTGTAGGTAGTTAAGAAATGCTTGTTGTTAATTGACTGATGCCTCAATGATTTAGGTACCAGGACATTTGAGCATACAAGCTTCACTGCTACCAACTTTCCCTAGTTGAGGATAAGCCTGGGTTCTAACCTTCACCCTTTTCCTAAGGAGGTTGTTTCTCCCCATAGACAAAGGAAGTAAATGAGACTAAAAGGAAAAATAGATATCTTGGGTCATAGAACCTAATCAGGGCTCCAACAGTCTGCCCAAGAGAAACCTACACTTGCTGTGTGTGTCTTTGTTTCCCCAAAGGATCTCTACCGGGGACTGAATTTGAGATCTTAAATTTTTATTCCCAAATAGAAGAAGGTATAGTGGGTATAGGTTAGATGATGAGTTCAGCAGTGTGTGACATTGGGCAGGCTGCTTCTCTCTTTTGGCCTCAGTTTCTCCATCTATAAAAGGAAGGATAAGGGTTCCAGCTCTGATATTCCATGCTTCTAGTGAATTATTTTACTATGTATACGAGTACATTGCCAGACCTGGGTGTGAATACCACTTCCCCTCTGCTGAATTGGGTATCAGCAGAGTCATGCTCTTCTCATGTCATAAACCAGGTTTTTCCCCTTAGCCATGAGCTGGCACAGGGCTCTGTTCTGTGGCTATGACCTTCTCCTGTCCTATCAATAGGAAGTAAGATTGAAGCAATCAGAGTCATACTACACCTGTCCATTGCCTTAGCAGTGCACCCATCAAGGGCTGGGTCCATCCTTTCTGAGAAACAGCCAGAATCGATCCACTGGGAAATCACTTTATTTTTAAAATGAGGCCAACCTGGTGGGAAAAGGGACAATCATTGCATTCTGTCTGAGATCATGGTGAAGGGTGGGGTGTGCCTGTCTGTAACATCCCTGTGGTATAGGTGACCCCTGGGATTGAGCCTGTCACTCCCAAAGCCACTCTTGATTCCAACAGATCAGAGTTTGTCTCTTACATGCACTGCTGTCAAGAGCCAGATTGAGATAGAAAGCTGAACTGGCAAGAGTTTCACTGAACTAACCTGGCCACAGAAATGGGATGCTTCAGGGGATTAACATTCTGACTTATCTATTAAGGGAATTGTAGGCATTGAGGGCCCGGAGGACTATAGATTCCGGTCATTATCCAAGTGAGAGTGATTCCCCATTGGATTTCCCTGGAAGCTGATTTATACCTTCCAAACTCTTTCCAGTCCCATTTCAAACAATTGAAATCTTATCTTACTCAAACTTCTAAAGACTTGGCCATTGATATCTTCACTACTCTACTACATAATTTCGAGGAAGATCAGGACTAGTGGCTCTCATCCCTTCCTACCAGGAGATAGCAAGATGAACCAAGCTTAGTCAGTAGACATGTCACAAAGAATTTCTTGTAGGATTCATATTGTTGCCCTAGAAGATTGTAGATTCTTTTTCCTGGGACGACTTTAAAAAAAAAAAAAAAGAGCTGATGTTAGGTCCTTGAGAATGCCTCTTCCAGCCAGTGCCTCAGTAAGGCTTCTAGGATTTTCACATTTTCTCTTCTCTCCAAAAGTTTCTCATGCCCATGTCCCAGTCCTTGGTGCTCATTAACTAGTACAGCCTGGTGGAGTGAGCATCAGAGGAGTTCTGTTCTAAACCCAGGTTTGCATGACCTTGAGCAAGGAAAGGGCTTGGGGGGATTGGAGTGGGGGGAAGGAAGGACTGATGACAAGCACCTTCTAATCTGCCAGGTACCGTGCTAAGTGCTTTATAAATAATAGCTCATTTAATGTATTGTCTGCTTCTTTAGGTCTCTGTTTCCTTCTGAATAAAAATGAAAGGATTGTATCTGGTTATCTTTAAAGTCCCCTTCTAGCTTCCAAATTCTATAATTCTCTTTCCCACAGGCGGCCAGGGATTCTGGTACTAATCAATGATGCTGACTGGGAGTTGCAGGTAGGAATGGGTAGCTTTTCCCTCAGTAGGCCTTACCTCAATTTCCTCTTGCTTCTCAATGTGAGAACTATGAGCATCCCTCTTTCCCTTTCCTTTTATTTGCTGTTGGGTAGAAGGAGGCTGTAGAAGAACCCAGATTGAGATAGGGGAAAACTACACAAAGCTTAAACTGAACTGAGAGAGAGCTAGTGTTCAAGCCAGCTGAGGAAAACCCATTTCATCTCTCTTGGAAGCTATCACATCTTTCCCTATCATGTATTATCTCTCAGGGTTCATAGCTCTGCATGCCCAGACTGAGTATCAAAACATGACAATATTAATTTTCTCTTTTCCCTTCTCTCCTTCTATCTCTCTCTCCCCTCCCTTTGTTTCTCTTTCTCCACCATTCTTCCCTCCCTTTCTCTCTCTCTCCTCTCCTTTTCTCTGTCCCCTTCCTTTTTTCTCTCCCCTTCCTTTCTCTGTCTCTTTCCTTTTTTCTCTCTCAGGGTGAATTGGACTACCAGTTACAGGATCAAGACAGCATCCTCTTCATCTCCACACTACATGGTGGTTAGAGCATCTATCTTCCTCCATCCTCCAGTTCCTTCAGCTCCCAGGGAACTTCAGGGCAGAAAACATCCAAAATGGGGGAACAATAGAGACAGAAATCCTCCCTCCTCCCCCTTCCCCCACAGCGGGAGCATGTGGGACAACAAGCCTGCCATGACTTTGTCTTCATGAAGAAGGACCAGCAGCAAAAGAGACCCAGGCAGTCCTGCTCTCCCGTCTCTTCCCCTTGCTGCATCTTCCCCACTCCCTCTCCAGCCTTATCAGCTTTCCCTCCGGGAAGGGAAATGAGGCCAGGTACTAAAAATGTGCTGCTTACAGCTCGTGCACTAGTGGAAGAAGCTACTACCACCTCCTTCCCCCAAATGGGAGTGGGGCACAGCTTTGCCAAGAGACCTGCCCCAGATTGCCCCCCTCTGTAATCTGTGCCTCCAAGGGAGGTAGTAATCTTTCTGCCCCCACTACTCTGCAGGCAAATTTGTGAGCTCTGCACCTCTACGTTCCCATCTTGTATGGCACTGTTCCAGTATTCCAAACTGTGTCATCTTGGGCAAGTCATTCATCACCCTGAGTTTCAGTTTCTTGGTTTGTGAAATTGCCTTTTGGCAATTTCTAAGGACCCTTTCAGGTTCTAGAATTCTGACTGAGATTCCTTGCCTCAGTTTCCTCATCTCAGAAGCAAAAGGCTCCACCTGCTTCTTCCAAAGTCATTACTGAACCTCAGCTGGGGGCCCCTATTCAGTGCTGCCTCTTCCTCCTCCTTCTGCCTGGATGCCCCCAGCTGCTCCAACCTTGCTCCTCTGACTCCTCTATCCCTTGACCTAGGCCTGCCCCACAGTATACAGGCCACCAGATGGATTCCCAGGCCCCCTCCCACAGAGATAAAAAACTGTCATCGGTCATGTACTGCCTGAAGACACCTGGGCTCTGTGCTTCACTGGGAGGGCCTGGGGTCTGTCTCTTCCCTGTGCCTCAGTTTCCTCTCCAGTGCCTAGGATTTTAACATTGTGAGCTGAGGGGTTGCCAGAAAACCAGGGCACAAGAAACTGCTTTGTGACATATTTGGGACCTCCAGCTTCTCTCCCCACAGCATGCAGACCCATCTGGAAGCCAACATGGCGGTGCTTGTAACAGCCGGCATTGGGCAAATAAAGGCCTTCATGCCTGTCTTTTTTTTCTTTATTGCTTGGAGCCTCATCCTAGATACAGCTGGGCTGGGTCAGTTGTTATCCCAGTGACCTCATGGCATAGCTCCTGGCTTAATGCAAATGTCCCAGGGATTCTGAGAATCATCCTCTTCCCTCCCTGAAGCAGGTTTAAGGACCCAACCAAAAGTGCCTGTCAAGATCTGGAAGTAGGATGATGCTGGGGAAGTTTTGGGGGGCCAAGAAAGGTTGAATCCAACTTGAGTTCATTCTTTCAACAGTCAAGTTCACAGTAAAGCTGAGAACTGAATCCCTGCTCATTCCCTTCTCCCTTGTATACATAATACTGAGTATTATACCATCCACCATAGGGTGTATCTCTAGTCTATCAAATAGTCAAATTTTCAGGACTTTGTACCTGTCAATCTCACTAGTCTCTCTATCCCCATCACCAGAGAAGCCCCCTATCCATCAGAAGAAATTGAGAATACTCAATACATGTTCTGTTCCCAGTCTTGGGTGTTTGTTTACCTTATCTTCATAGATGTAGGAAGAGGTAGGATTGTGTTTTGTTCATTCATTTCTCAAGAATTAGGGCCATAGCTAGGACCCAAAGAGAAGGAGAATGGGATCTCAGTCCCAAAACTAGAGATGGGAGGATGAAGGAAGGATGCCACAGATAGAGAAAAGAATATTTTCTCTAGATACGAGTTTTTCCAGAAAAGTTGAAAAGAGGGGATAAGAATATCTCCCACCCATGCCTTCTCCCCTCACTGTCCCTCTTAAAGGACTTAAATCATTTTGGCCTTGAGGTGTCAACAGTGTAAGATAGGGTTTTCTTTGTAAAACATCCCTGAGCTAGATAGTGCTCACTTTAGCTTAGGATCAGCTAAAACTGCTCTTGTGTTTGGATGTGTATGTCTACTGATTTCTGGTTATGTGATGTATGGTTGTGCCTCTGAGTAGTTCGTGCAAAATTTAGGGATTTACTGGTGGGAGCCTATATTTCTGAAAGCAAGTGCCTTTCTGGGTCTAAATGGAGAAAAGTGTCTATGTGAATATATCGGGCTGTATTTATGTCTTTTTTGGGTACAGTTGCAACTGTGTTTCTGCCTATCTAGACGGAACTGCGTGTTTTGACTTTACGAATTAATTAAATTCCCTTTCAATTTAGTCCCACTTTGGGCAACCCATCTCCTAAGTAATGAGACCTGCAGTCACCTTATCCTAGCTGGGCATCCCGACTCCCTCCGCCTCCCTCAGCCACCCACGCGGCTGCGGCAGGGAGCTCCCCTTGGCCAGTCGCCCCACGCGGGATTCCCCCGCCCCTGCCGCTGTCTGTTCCCAGGGAAGGAAGGACCTGGTGGTTCTCATCTCTCTCGGAGTAGACTTGGCAGCGGAGGCGGGAGGCACCTGGGTCCCCCGGTCCCTCCTAGCGAAAGAACCCTTGCCCAGCTCCAAACAAACACCCACGAGTCTAAGTGAGAGGCAAGCGCTCAGAAAAGCAGTTTCCCGGCGCCTCTTACCACCCCCGCCAAAACTCCCGGGACTGAAGACAGTCTTGCTGAGTGTCATCCCCGGTGCCCCGGCCAAGTACAGGCCCATTCGAGCTGGCTCCCTGCCTACGAGGATTCCCAAGCTCGGCCCCAAAGGTGAAAATCGAGACTCCGGGGAGAAGGGGGAAAGGGGGGGCGAACGCACTGCTGCTTCATTTTTTTTTTAATATACGAATAATGAATGTAAATCTCTCCAGCTTATTTTTTTGTGTTATTTTTTTTTAATTGATAAAATTTCTTTTCCAAGATTTGCTTCGAAAGTACAGGCAAGCTAATACGCTCGCCCCTCGGGCTCCGGCTCTGGCTCCGGCTCCGGCTCCAGCTCCGGCTCCGGCTTGGGCTGGGCTCTGCCCAGCCGGGCTTGGCTCCCAACCCCGGGAGCGGTAGCCGAAGCTTTTCGAATCTGTCTGTTTCGGAAGGAATCAGGGAAGACTCCAATTTCGTTTGGATTATATGTTCGCTTCCTAATGCGCACCAAATTCTAAACGAGTTTGCCAGCTGCCTTCCCTAGTTCCGTCGTCCCCTCTCTTCTCCCTCCTCCCCTGGCCTCAGACTAGTTCCCGGACTTATCCTCGGCATCCTGACCCTGCTCCCAGCCAAGCCGTGCCTTCCTCTCCGGACCCGGGATTTCAGGGTGGGAGATCATAACAAAAGCAACTGTAATGATCGCGATAGTGATCACCGTGGCTGTGACCGTGAGAGCGTGGGTGGTGGCGATGATGAAGATGAAGATGATGGTGCTGATGAGGGTGGTGAGGGGAAATAATTGTCTTTCGCGCGCCCCATCGGAGCGGGGAATTCCAGCGATTTCCCCTTCCTCGAAGGATTAGGGATCCGTCTGGCGCATTTCACTCCCGAGCCCTAGCGAGCGAGCGCCGGGAACCCGGGGTAGGGACTCTGCCCAAAGAGGGGGGCTCGTCCCGTCCTGATCCCCCCCCCCACTCACTGCTGGATGCTCGGTCCCCACCAACCTCTTGATCTCCCCGGTTGCGCCGGGAGCTCAGCCACAGATGTCCAGCCACAATTCTCGGTTGGCTGCAGACTCGCACAAGAATTGCGTTTGGACAATCAGCGGCGGAACCCCTGCTCCCCGTCCTCCCCGAACCCCCCTCACCCTCCCCACCTCCAGTCGCCGCCCAGCTCCTGGAAAGCGCCACCTCGGACACCTGGGTCTGGGAGCTCTGCGCCTGACCGATCTCCCCACGACCGCTTTCCCTCGCAGACCTCCTTAGGTGGCCAGCAGATCCAGCCGCCCACCGCCCCCTACCCCTGAGATCAATAGCGGAGATTCCCCTTGTCCTGCCGGACAGATCCAAATCGATTACGGTCGAACTCCAACCCGGATCCAGATAGAAGGTCCAGTTTGCAGGGAAACCTAGGCTTTGGTTCTCGTAGCACCCCCAGGATGCGGGGCTGGGCGGGGCTGGAGCAGGGACTCCGGCTGCCCTCGGCCGGAGACTCTGGCACCCCAGACCGGGCCGGCCCCGGACTCTGGGCTCCCCATTCCCAACTCCCGAGTTGGGCGCTCGCGTCCGAGTGGATGGGAAGCATCAAACAGAGAATCGAAGGCGCATCTCTGGCTTCCCCTTCCCCAGCATCGGGGCCCCCCCGACAGCTGGCCGGGACCTCCTAGTCTGCCCGCTGGCGGGGAGGGGGGTGTGTTGCCCGACTACTGGGTTCCCTGGCCCGCGTCTCCCCCCTCCTCCGCCCCCGCGGCCCCGGCACGCACCGACTCCTGAGCTTTCCGCTTCCCGGGTACTCTCTCCCTCCGGCCGCGCTGGGGATAGGGGTCCCTCTCCCTCTCTCCCTGCCCCCGGAGAGACCAGGAGTGGAGGAATGCGAGAGAACTGGGCGTGCGGAGCTGGGGGCCCCTCGGGCCACCTGCAGCAGGAGTCGCTCCTTCCCCTGGAGATCCGGGCTGGGAGCTGGGGGTGGGGGGGGGGGGGTAGGTAGGTGGCCGGGGCTGGGCCGGGCCGGGCCGGGCCGGGTCGGGCCAGGCTGGGAAGGGGGGGCGCCCGTCGTCCCCCCGGACGCGCTGGGCGAGGCGCAGGGCTGAGCCGTAGCAGGCGCCTCTGGCGGCTCGGGGGCCTCGGGGCGGGCTTTTAGTCGTCCCCTCCAACAATACGGGCCTTGCTGCGGCGGCCGCCGAAGAATGGGGATGGGCTGCAATTGGTACTGGATTTGAATAACACCACGGGGAGATCAATGGTCATTGTGTCGGTGGAGTAATGAATCTCCGCTGTCTCCAGAGCCCCACCACGACAGCTGCAACCTGCAGTCAGGCAGCTCTTAAAGACATAGCGCGCCCCTCCCCGCGGGTCTTCCCCCCCCAACAGCCCGCACCCCAGTCCCTTGAGCACCCTTCTCTGGACCCCATCATCCCACCCCCCAGCCTCATGGCTTCCTCCCCCCTTGGCTCCTACTGTTGCCAGAACTGCCCTGCCCCCTCTCCAAAGGCGCCACCGAGGGGCCGAAGGACTCCCCCCTTTTACTTCCTAGACCAATCTCCCTAATGTCCCCCCTTAGCTACCCTAGAAGCCCAGAGGACGAAACTAGGAACTCTTCTCTACCCCCAACCTTGGGAGTCTTCTTGTAAGGTTCCTGTCTCTTCTCTCCCACCCCCATTTCAGCAGTCTGAGAGCCCAAATCCCCTAGCCCCAGTTTAACCCTATATAGATCTTAAACGTTCTTCCCAATTTTCCAGTTTGGGGCCCCACTACAAACCTCTTCAGATGCTACCTCGGGTTGTTGGAAAACAATTTGGTCCTCTGGTACAGGGAAGAAATCACTTTGAAAAGGAAATTCCCTCGGTTTTATGTTGAACCTAAATAAGACTAGTGTTCCCTGAGAAGAAAAGATAAAAAGATTTGGGGGGGGGGAAATGTAGAGCTGTACCTCCACTCTACCCCCCTACAACCACACTACAAGCAGCCCCAGGATCAGACCCGTGTACTCGAGGCTGATGTCCCTCAGCTAGAGGCTCCTACTAGGAATCTTGTCGGGCTTGTCTTCTGGGGTCCCCCTGTATCCTGTTAGAACAGGCAGACATGGATCAGAGAGAGATCTAAATGAGCTCTTGGAATATCTGAGGGGACCTGGGCAAGAATTTTGGATGTGAGCTGGGTAGGTAGAAAGGGAACCACAGAGAAATACCACTGGGGTCTCTAATCTTTCTCATCTTGGAGTCAGTAAACCCTCTGAAGCACAACTCAGTACTCTTTTATATTGACAGAAGGAAGGCAGAAGGGAAAGGTGTTAGGAGGTTATGGGGGTGGAAAGAGATGAAGCTTGAGGCGATAGAATCCCGAAGAACTGGCCTCCTTCTAAGTACTGTGCTATTTGGAGAGAGATGGGATCCCTGCCCTCTAGGAGCTTTCATACCATCGACACCTTCAGATTTCCCTTTCTATCCTCCTCTCCTTTCTTTCCAAGCAGTTTCCTCCACTTCACTGCCTTGAGGGAATAATTTGAGTAGATAATTTCCTCAAATTCTACTAAGAATCTAGAATCTGACCCTTAGAGCCCTAATTGGAGGAGTCTAGGTTTCTGAATCTTCCTCAGGACAGTTCCAATGCTGTGGTGCTGTATGAATGAAGACG
>JAJPUD010013805.1:0-29521 GCA_023553655.1 Myrmecobius fasciatus | reverse complement strand
AAAATCTCCCAAACTTTTTTGGGGGTAGTTGAATTATAGTCTGATGAAGATATCCTGATCTTATTGTCTCCTATGGACTTCTGACAAGAATTCTGGAATAGTCTTGAATAAAAAAGTGAGTTTCAATAGTAAAAATTCTTTTCCTAATCTTCAATGTTCCAGTGTTCATATTGTCTTGCCCACAACTAGTGTTTTTTTCTTCACAGCAACAATTAGAAGCTGTATTTTATTGGTCATCTCGCTATTTTTCCAACTTCAGGAAAACTATTATTATTGTAGAGGTATCTATAACAATCCCTCAAGCTGCCAACTCCTAAAATTGGCTTATTTTCTAGAAATTAATTAGGCTGTTTTGCAGCTCTAATTTGTCTGTTATTAATATGTTATTCATTTTCAACAACCTCCCACTCTTTTGCACTTTGGTGTGACTGAACTTGTTTCCATATGGGCTTGCAGGATCCTTGAAATGACTTCCCCAGGCTATTGGCAGCAAGATGGTACAGTGAATAGAGTAAGATCCGAATTCAAACCTTAACTCAGACATTTACAGGCTGGGTAACTGGACAACTGCTATTTGTCTCAGTTTCCACTTCTCAAGGGTTGTTGTGAAGAATAAATAATATAATATATACAAAATGCTTGTACAGTACCTGGCACATAGTAGCTGCTATATAAAAATACTTAATAGCTTTAAATGTCACTAACATATGATCTTTAAGATCTATAGCTTTTGTATGTTTCTTTTTAGCAATATATGTGTGTGTATATATATATATATAATATATACATATACATGTATATGTATATTTTTGAATCATAAAATTTAAAATGCAGTAAAAGAGAGCAATGAATCACCTATGTGTAACATGAAATCTGACATTTAACTGGCATACAATTAAAGTGGGGAAACCAGTTCAAAACAGTTTAATCTAGTCAATATCAGACATTTTGAGTCAGTGAAAACATTTAACACATTGTACTAAATGAACCTATATCAAAATCTTGCTTGTTATAATTGATACATTGCTCCACACAGCACTAATTGGTTCATGTTTGTGAAGAATAAAGCCAAATTGGTAGAATATAAGCTTCTTATTGAAAGAAACTATTTATTTCATGTTTGTCTAGCACCCAACACAATTCTTTACACATAGTCAAAACTTAACAAATGTTTGCTGAATTAAAACTAATAGTCCAATGAAAATTAAACTGTGTTTATAGTAAGAGGATTAAAGTGGACCTTTCATTACCTGTGTGATCTTCGACTACAAAACTTAGCTTTCCTCAGTTATAAAATGAAAGGGTTGAACTGAATGAACCCTGAGGTTTCTTCCTACTTTAAATCAGTGATCCTATAAATCTAATAAGATGAAATCTATTAAAGGTCAATGTAAAAGTCTTGTACATGGGTCCAAGAAGCAACTTCACATCTGAAGCATTGTGTTCAATCCTGGGTGCTGAGGCTGAGTCCATGTCACTGGAAATGAGCTTCCATGCTGGAAATGAGCTTTTTTAGCTTGAAGAAGAGAAAATTCAAAGAGCATGTAACATAGTAGCTTTTAAGTATTGGAAGGGTTGTCACATGGAGAATGGGATTAGACTTTACAGGATTATGAATTTAGAATTGGAAAGGATCTTTGGTAGCATTAAGACCAATTTCTTCATTTTATAGATGAGGAAACTAAAGCAGACACAGGTTAAGTGAATCATCCAGGGTTAAGGGAATCAATCCTTCCTGAGGAAGAATTTTAACTCCTATCTTCCTCACTCTAAGTCTATTACTTTGCCAAATTGTTCTGCTTTTCTCCAAAGGGTAGAATAGAGAGCAATGAGTAGAAGTTTCAAAGGTAATTTTAGACGGTGGCAGGATGAACTCTGTAACAATTAGAGCTGTCCAAAAAGGAAATGGGATGTTTCTCAAGGAAGTGGTTTCCTTCTCCTTAGAGGGGTTCAGGTGGAAGCTTGGAAATACTTGTTGGGTATGTTATAAACAGGGATTCCCTTGTGCATGGGTTGGACTAGTGGCTAAGGTCTCTTCCACCTCTCAAATTCTGTGACTCTGTGAATTGTGATTCTATGCTCCCCAAACATTCCCCACTTGGCTCATGTCCCTTCGATTTGGTAGTCTCTCTTCCCATCTTTGTTCATCTATTTCTTGCCTCTCTTTCCAGTCCTGTTCATCCTTGTAACTCCCTTTGCACTGTTATGACCCTTTGATCATACTTATCACAGATTGCGTTCTATTCTAGTAATTTGTGGTTTTGTCCCCACTTTAGTTCAACAAATATGCATTGGGGGCACAAGAAAATCCCTGTCCTTAAGGGATTTATAATCTAAAGAATATAAGTTAGTTTTTGAGAAGTCCTAAATGCAGCTTCCCAACTGTCAAATACTCTTATTAAAGTTTTCCTCCTTGTCCTCCTTGGCATCATTCTCTATATTCATCAAATATTTATCAATCCACTAAGTCTACAATCTTGTACTAAGTGCTAATGCAGGGACATAATGATGAATCACCTAGTCCTCAAAAACTATGATCCTTATCCCCAAAGAAATCAAAGAAAAGAGGAAAAAATGTACAAAAGTATTGATAGCAGCTCTTTCGGTGATAGTAAAGTCTTGGTTTATTTAATATAGTTTATTATTTTTAATTAATAAATATTTTTAAAAAATCTATTCCTCCCACTGTCCATCTTTATCCCATCCCAATTGAGCAAACATTTTAAAAACCTGAAAAACAAAGCTCTCAATATGTAGCTGCATAATCTGGCAAACAAATTCACATATTAGTCATATCCAAAAAATTTATGTTTCTTTCTGCATTCTAAGTTCATCACAAGGAGATGAGTAGCATGTTTTATCTTCATTATTTTGATTTCCTGGTTTATCATGTTAATCAGAGTTCTACAGTCTTTTAAAATGGTTTTTTTATAGTGTTGAAATCATTGTATAAATTGTTTCTTTGCATTTCCCTCTGAATCAGTTTATAGAGTAAGTACTAGTTTTCTTTTTTTTTTTAATTTTTGTAAGCAATCACAATTTTTTAATCCTTTCTACACATTTTTTTCCATTTTATTAAAGCTTTTTATTTGCAAAACATATGTATGTGTAATTTTTCAACATTGACCCTTGCAAAGCTTTCTGTTACAAATTTTCCCCCCTAACCCCCACCCTTCCCCTAGATAACACTACATGTTAATTATGTTAAAATACTTGACAAATTGAATATATGTATACATATTTTTACAGTTATCTTGCTGTGCAAGAAAAATCAGATCTACAAGAAAAAAAAATCTGAGAAGGGAAACATAATGCAAGCAAACTTCAATAGAGAGCATGAAAATATTATGTTGTGGTCCACATTCATATCCCTCTCCCTGGGTGTATATGGCTTTCTTCATCACTGAACAACTGGAACTGGTTTGAAACATTTCATTGTTGAAGAGAGCCACATCCTTCAGAACTGATCATCATATAGTCTTGTTGTTGCCATTGCTGTGTATAATGATCTCCTGGTTCTGCTCATTTCATTCAGCATCAGTTCATGCAAGTCTCTCCAGGCCTCTTTGAAATCATCCGGCTGGTCATTTCTTACAGAACAATAATATTCCATAACATTCATATACCATAATTTGTTCAACCATTCTCCAATTGATGGGCATCCTTTCAGTTTCCAGTTTTTAGCCACTACAAAAAGAGCTGCCACAAACATTCTTGCACATGTGGGTCCCTTTTCTTCCTTTAAAATCTCTTTGGGATACAAGCCCAATAGAAACACTGCTGAATCAAAGGGTATGCACAGTTTGATAACTTTTTGAGCATAGTTCCAAATTGCTCTCCAGAATGGCTGGATCTGTTCACAGTTCCACCAACAATGTATCAGTGTCCCAATTTTCCCACATTCCCTCCAACATTTGCCATTATCTTTTCCTGTCATGTAAGTACCAGTTTTCTTTAAAATTGTCCATTTCATAATTTCTTATGGCAAAATGATATCCCATTACATTCACCACAATTTGTAGGCTTATTTCCCAGTAGGAGGACATCCTTCCAGATCTTTTCTACCACCAAAAGAGCTACTATCAATATTTTTGTACATTTCTTCCTTTTCTTTGATTTCTTTTGGGATAAGGATGTAGCAGTGGCATTGCTAGGTCAAAAAGTATGCCCATTTTAGTAATTTTCTAGGCATAGTTCCAAATGGCTTTTTGGTCTATTCATTTTACATGTATCCACTGGAGGACTGATTCTAATGGTATGTGAATTGTGATAGATATTAGATGAAAATAAATTTCTTCCTGGAAAACCAGTGCTTAGCATAGACTTGGAACAGAATAGGTGCTTAATCAATGTTTATTGATTGATTGATCAAAAACTAGTATATATGCCTCAACCTTTGACAGATAAAGTGAATTTTGAAAAAAGATTGAGATCTTTTGGCAGTGAGTGATAAAACAGAACATAGGTGACTAAATGTCCCTTATTAGTTGGGGTAGAGAGAAGAGGGAAGAAAACTGAAGAAACAGGTTTAGGGGGCAAAATAAGCAGATAGCTGATCTTCTGATCAAAAAAGTTTCAGACTGGGCTTACTGGTGAGTTACTTTATGACTGCCCATCTAGCTTGTGCCCCAACCATTGTACTGAAATGGTTTTCTCTAAGGTCATTAATGACCTTCTTAATACCACTTTCCCCTCTCTCTGATTCTTCTTGACCTTGCTACAACACTGGACACTGTGGTTCACTCCATCCTGAATAAATTTTCTTTCTTTTGACTCTGTCACTTTATTCTAAAGGTGATACAATGTAAAGAGTGCTAGGTCTGGAGTCATAAAGACCTGAGTTCAAATTTATTCTCAGACACTTATTAGCAATGTGACCTCGATAAATCACTTAAAGTGTTTGCCTCAGTTTTCTCAACTGCAAAATGGTGCTCACTATTCTATGAGGTAGTACTGTTGTAAAGATCAAATGAGATAATATTTGGAAGAAGCACTTAGCACAGTGTCTGGCATATTAAAAATAATAATAATAAACTAACATTTATATAGCTCTTACTATGTATAGCATAAGTGCTTTATAAGTGCTTATTCCCTACTCATTCACTTCTTCTGATCCTCCTTCTCAGTCTCTTTTGCTGACTCCTCATGCTCCTCTCATACCTTAAACATGGGTGTTCCCCAAGCCTGTTGCAGGTATCCCCTTTTTTTTCTTTCTCTACACTCTATCATGGTCATCTTTGCTATTGCTATAGCTTCTATTATCACCTCTGTAAAACTACCTCCCAAATCTATATTTCTATCCCAACCTTCCTCAAGAACTTGTCTTAAATTTCCAATTGCCCAATGGATATCCCTATTTGAATGTCAGTTTGGACCCTCTACCTCAACACATCTAAAGCTTAGTTCATGATTCCCATCCCTTTCCCCACCTCATGCCCCTGAATCTGTCCCCTCCCCCAACTTCTTTATTTCTGTTAATGCTATTACCATTTCTTAGCATCTCAGGCTTGTAACCCTGGAGTCATATTTCACTCTTCCTTCTCCATCACCTCACACATATGTAGATTTGCCAAGTCTCTTTCCTAAAATATATCTTTTGACCCAGCCCCTCCACTTCACTCCTACTGAAACCATCCTAGTTTGGATCATTTTTTCTTACCTAGTTTGTTGTAATAGGCTTTCAATTGGTCTCCCTTCTTTCAGTCTTTTCTTCAATCATTCCTTTAGGCTGCCAAAGAAGTTTTCCTAATGCACTTCTATAATTATGTTACTCCAAACCTTCAGTAGGTCCTTTTGGGGCATACAGAGTATATGGGATATTCAGAGAGAACTAGTACCTTTAACTGTGAGGGCTTGCTGAGCCCTTCTGAGGGCTGCTAATCTACCTTTCACTCAATTCTCACTTGTGGCTCAAAAAACCAGTAGCATGCCCAGGAGCCACATCTCATTTAACTGTCTCAGCAGGTTTAATGAGGCTAAACCAGATTGAGAGTAACCAACTGGCCTCATTATTAGTTAGTTAAGTTATTTATTAGTTAGTTAAAGGGATGTCCATCTCAAGTGTGTGAAGACTTCCTAATGGAATGGGTGGATGTGAACAATTTGTTCCAATGGCCAGAGAGACAGTGGAATCAGGTCCTGTGGAGTGTTTAGAACTTGGTCAGACATAGAAGATGCCGAAATCATCTACTACATCTAGGGCTTTGTTGGTCATCTTGACTTTATCACGGGACTTCAATAATTCTGAAAGAGAGAATTAGGCTGATAACTTTGTACAACTCTGCTTCACTTAAATACAAGTCACAGACAAATCAAGACATCATCCATGATGTCATTGCTCATCTTCAAAAATAAAGGGTGAACAATAACTACTTTTGAACTACCAAAGAAAATGTAAGCTACTGAATTTCATTCTGGTCTTCCAGGTCAATCACAATCTGGTTTCAGTTTATGCAACTCTTATATTACTCTTCGGGTATCAACCAACTAACTAACCAACATTCATTTAAGGCAGCTAAGTGGCACAGTGGATAGAATGCCAGGAAGACCTGAAATCAAATTTGTCCTCAGACGCTTATAAGCAGTGTGATCTTGGGCAAGTTTGCCGCAGTTTCCTAATCTATAAAAGGAGTTGAAGAAAGAAATCACAAACCATTCTATTATCTTTGCCAAGAAAACTCCCAATAAGGTCATAAAGAGTCAATTTTGAACAACAACAACAACAATGTGCCATTTACTATTTTAAGTACAAGGGATAAAAATAAAGACCTGACATTAAGGTGCTCCCATTCTAATGGGGGAGACAATATGGAAATATGAGGGACCTACAAAGAAAACTTTCTATGGTTGACCTGAACTCTTCTCCACGCCTCTTTCCTGTTTTCATTTTCCCACTCCTATCTTTACTCCCTTTCATAATTCTTTTCATTTCAGGGCTTCAGTCAAGCAATATCACTTCACTTGGGCCCCTCCTAGCCCATCAGAATTGAACAGGGGATCAACATAAGGCCATGGAAGTAGGATGGATGGAATGAATAACTGGAAACCAGAATTCCTGGACTTGCCACCATCTCCCCAAAGCCACAGACCTTATGACTGGGTAAGTCCCTTTCCAGGCAGCCACACGTCTATCGAATTTTCTTCTCTTTACCTCCCAGCAGTGACCAGGAAAGTCAAGAGATAAAGGTACTTGGAGCCAGATGATGTGGGGGAGAAGAACTTGAAGTATGGGGCTTCAATGAGCCTGCTTTGTCTCTATTTCTCTCCACTTTCCACCAGCCAATGGCCTTGATTTACTTCCCCTCTGTTCAGCCTTCCTGCACCATGTCCCCAAAACTCCATAAAGGAAAATCTGAATGCAGTATTCCTTGAAGTAGAAAAATATTTGTGGAAGACAAGGGGGAGACCTTTTTTTTTTTTTTTGAAAGGCAGAGAGTATCCAGGTCAAAACTT
Organism: Myrmecobius fasciatus; assembly: GCA_023553655.1. Taxonomy (NCBI): domain Eukaryota; kingdom Metazoa; phylum Chordata; class Mammalia; order Dasyuromorphia; family Myrmecobiidae; genus Myrmecobius; species Myrmecobius fasciatus. The sequence goes on along the minus strand of JAJPUD010013805.1, from coordinate 22,069 downwards.
TCCCTCAGAAACCAGATCTCTTGGGAAATGGGTAATCAATTATGGGGGAAATTTTCATATCCTGGCTCCCTCCTAATGTGGAGAATTTAGAACAAGATATTTTAAGGATTTTAAAAGTTCCTCCTTGAATTTTAAATATAGCATAGGGGAGTGGGGAGGGGGGGAAACAACACTGAATTTGGAATCAGAGATGTGGAAATGGAACCTCTGATTTTTGTGGCTAGTGTGACCTTAAGCCACTTGACCTCACTAGCCTTCAATTTCCTCATCTGTAAAATATCTGTAAAGCTAATGCCTAATATACCCGTCTAGTTCTAAATACTGTGATCTTTTGCCTTGAGTAGCATCTGGACTGCTGTTTTCCTTTAAAAGGGCAATGGTATTGATCATGAAATCAATAAAAATTATTGACTATTGCAGCAGGAAATTCAATTCAATTAAATCTAACAAGCATTTATTAAATACCTTACTACTGTGTGCCAGGCACTTCACTGGGAGCTGGGGTACAAAGAAACAAAAGTGAAAAGAGACCCTGTCCTCAAGGAATTTATAGTCTAGCAGGGGAAGTGGGTACACAGATAAATACAGAACATATACAGAGTAAATACAAAATGATTTGAGGGGAGGGATTTAGCAGTTGGGGAAAGCAGGAAAGATTTTGGTAGAAACTGAGCCTATAAGGAAGCTAGGTATGACATGAGATAGAAAATGAAGAGAGTCAGCCTTCAGGGAAGATGAATCAGCACATCCAAAGCCCTGGACATAGATAGGAGATAGAATCTTGTGCATAGGACACAGCAAGTAGGACTGTTTGGCTGGAAGTAAGTGTTAGAAAGAAGAGTAGGATGAAAAAAATCTGAAAAAAAAGGTTGCGAGGGGCTTTAAATGCAAAATCAAGGAATTAATATGGTTAATGGAACAATCTGAAGCTTTTTGAGCAGGGGAGCAACATGATTAAAAGTGTTCTTTAAAACATTTTATTTTTTCCAATTATATCTAAAAACAAATTTTAACATTAATTAAAAAAAAAATTTTGAGTTCTAAATTCTCTCCTTCCCTCTCCTTCCCCTTCATTGAGAAGCAAGCCATTTGATATAGAGGTATATGGGTTGTTCAGGGAGACCTAGCACCTCTGATGTGAAGACTGCTGAACCTTTTTCAGGCTTTCCACCTTTGGTATCTTCCTGCCACCCAAAATTGATCTGTGGCTCCAAGAAAATGTAATATACTCAGTGGCCACACCCTGGTAAACCTTTTCATCATCTGGGTTAAATCAGATTGAGGGTAACCATTGGTGAGTTAGGAGGGTGTCTACCCCCAAGCAAGTGAAGACTTCCCTGGGCAAATGTGAACAATTTGTTCCAATGAGCCATGAAAACAGAAACAGGAGCTATGGAGGTCTTAGAGCTTGGTTAGCCATCCAAGATACCAAGGTCATCCAGTGCATCTAGAGTCATTGCCAGCCCTTTCTACATTGCCACTGGATTAATTAGGAAATGAGAGCTAATAAGGGCCTGAAGTAGGGCAGGTGGCTGGTGAGACATTTTCAAGACATATTGAGAAGACAGAATTCACAAAATTTGACAGTGGATTGGATAGGGAGGGAGAGGAAAGGAGAAGGAATAATCTAGGATGATTCCAGGTTTCCAAGCTGGGTGGAGGATAGTTGTGAGTCCAGTAGATACAGGGAAATTAGGAAGATGTTTGAGGGGAGAGATAATGATTGAGAAAATTTGAAGACTATTTAATCCAATCTTTTCTCCCCCCCTCTCCAACCCAGATAAGAAAACTGAGACTGATAGAAGGGGGACTGAAGTACCACAATACAAAGAATCCTGTTCTTGGGCACAAAAGATCTGAGTTCAAATTCTAGCTCATCTACTTGATGTCGGCTTGGGTGAGTTTCCTCATCTGTGAAATGAAGATAATCAGGATAATAATCATTTAAATTATTTTAAACTAATATAAGACTTACTACACATCTCATCAGCTTGTGATCAAAAGCCATTTATACATTTAAAAAGCATTTTATATCAATGTGAAGTGTCACTATTAATGCCCAAAGTCATTTACAATGAATCTAGAACAAAACCAGGCCTAGAAAAACCAAGATTTCCTAACTCTCAGACCAAGGTTCTTTCCAAACCTGTTGCTAAGGTACCAATCCAATTCATCAAGTATTCATTAAATACCTACTATGTATTAGGCATTAGGAATATTTTAAAAAATGACAGTTTTTTCTTTTTATTTTCAAAACATATGCATAGATAATTTTCAACATTCATTCTTGCAAAACCTTGTGTTCCAAATTTTTTTCCCTCCCTTCTCCCCATTCCCTCCCCTAAATGGCAAGTAATCCAATATATGTTAAATATGTGCAATTCTTCTATATATATTTCCACAATTATCATGTTGCACAAGAAAAATCAGATCAAAAAGAGAAAAAATGAGAAAGAAAACAAAATGCAAGCAAACAACAACAAAAAAGGTGAAAAAACTATGTTGTGATCCACACTCAGTCCCACTGTCCTCTTTTTGGGTGCAGATGGCTCTCTTCATCATAAGACCATTGAATCTGGCCTGAATCATTTCATCTAGACAATTCTTTTTAAAAAAAATTGTAATAGCTCTTTATTTTTTCCAAACACATGCAAAGATAGTTTTCAACATTGTTCCTTGTGTTCCAAATTTTTCTCCTTCCTTCTTTCCTCCTCCTCTCCTAGACAGTAAGCAATCCAATAATATAGACCTAGTAATGAGACTGTTGGATCAAAGAGTATGCACAGTTTGATAGCCATTTGGGCATAGTTCCAAATTGCTGTCCAGAATGGCTAGATCAGTTCACAACTCCATCAACAATGTATTAATGTCCCAATTTCCCCATGTCCCCTCCAACATCTATCATTATCTTTCTCCTGTCATCTTACCTAATCTGAGAGATGTATAGTGATACCTCAGAATTATATTAATTTGCATTTCTCTAATCAATAGTGATTTAGAACATTTTTTCACATGACTAGAAATGGCTTTATTTTCTTCATCTGAAAATTGTCTGTTCATATCTTTTGACCATTTATCAATTGGAGAGTGGAAGCCAGAGATTCTAATGTTGGCAGTGAGGAAGATGGGCATTCCAGGCATGGGAGACAGCTTGTGCAAAGGAATAAAGTAGAAGGTGGAAGAGAATGCCAAATCTAGGGAAAAGCAAACAACTCAGTTTGGCTGCAATTCAGAGTGTAAAGGGGACTAATATGAAATAAGAGTAGAAAAGTATAAGCTGGAGCCAGATAAAGAATTTTAAATAGCAAGTGAGAGACTTCTAGAGGTAATAGGGAGCCATTGTAGCTTATTGAACAGGAGAATTATATGGTTAAACCTGTGCCCTAGGAATATTATGTTGTATCTATGCAGAGGTTATATTATAGAAAGACTGGAGGGCAGGAATTCAATCGGCGAGTTGTTACAGTAGTTAAGGGAGAGAAGTTAGGATATCCTGAATCAGTAACCATATGAACAGAAAAGGTGTGAGAAGGATAGCAGTGATGACCAGAGATGACACAGAAGTGTATTTAAGAGGAGGCACAAGCCTGAATACCAGGGTCATTGTATGTGCAGTTTATGGTGATGATGATAAAAATGACATCCATCAATTAACAAATATTTATTAAATGCCTACAATGTATAAAGTATTTTGTAAGCTTTTGGAGAAGATCCAGAGTTTAGTAGACTCCTTATCCTGAACAAGTTTAATCCAAGTAGGGTGATAAAATACAGATCACCAAAATATACTATAATCCATAAACAATACATTAGATAGTGATAGGGATAGGACCTATGATTTTATGAGTGTAAGGTTACAAAATAAAGTGATAAATAATAAAGTACAGAACTAAATAATAAAGTTGTGAAGAAAGTCACTACCAACTGTGTCTATCAAAGGCTTCCTGGAGGCGGTGTTGTTTGAGCTGAATTTTAAAGAATAGAAGATTATTTCATGGAGGCATAAGAAACAGAAATAAAATATCATTCATTTCAATTTAGTTGTAATGATAAGTGAGTAGACAAGACTTACGTGAGCCACGTCTATCTATAGGCTGCTGGATATAGAAGAGAGTGCTGGATCAGGAGTAGTGTGTAGGGAGGCCTGCCTGAGTCTCCTATGAGTTGTAGGATTCTTTAAAGCTGCTTTATTTCTCTAGGCCTCGGTTTCCTTATCTGTTAACTGGGGAGAATAGTATCACCTACTGCTCAGAGTTGTCCTGAGGATCAAGTGAGATAATATATGTACAGTTTAGCTATTATTATTAATAGTATTTATAAATTATGTCATAACTATATCATAATATAATTATATATCATATAATGCAATATATTAAATATTATTATTATAAAAGTAAGCTGAAGGGTTTTGAATGTAAGGCTCAAAAAAAACCCCCAAACGTAGAATTTCCCTTGGTAGGCACTAAAGGCTATTTAGTAGAAAATTGCCATCACCAGATCCAAGCATGAGAAAGATCCTTCTGTCCTGGGGGTGAAGAGGAGAGAATAGAAGCAGAATAACCTGTTAGAACAAAAGATTTGGAAGAGAATTTAAAGATCATTGAGTCCAAGCTCATTTTACAGTCAGAACTAGAGCGATTGTGATGGCCAAAGGTACACAGCTACTAACAAGTGTTTGAGGTGGGATTTAAACCTAAGACTTCCCTGACTCTCTCCTCTAGCAGTCGGCCCCCTGCATTAGGAAGCATCACCAAATTATTGCAATAAACCAGGCTGGCATAACCAGGGCCTATCCATCCACGGCCCACGGAGGGAGTAGTGGTGGCAAGAAGGAGAGAGAAGAAAGGACAGAGATAGGATTAACAGGACCCGCAGAATGTGTGAGAGGTGAGGAAAAGGGGGATAATCAAAGGTAATTCCAAGCTTACAAATACGGGAGAATTTGTGAGTGAAGAAGTGCAGGAAGTGTAGGTTTAGGGAAAAGATAAAGTTTGGTTTTGAATTGTTGCAGTTTGAAGGACTGTGGGACATCACAGTCGGTATGTCCTTATCCTTGGTGGAGATGCTGGCCTGAAGCTCAGAAGGACCACAATGAGAAAGAAAGGATAGGTAATCCTCCGAACATCGCCATCACATCTAAGCACTGCAGACTTTTTGGTGGAGGATTAGAGAAATAAAAAAGGTCAGATTTACACACTTGCCAACCCCCTATTCCCTTCCGCTCTTTCAGCCTCCCTCACCTGCTGCTTCCTCCACGGTCCCACTATTTTCTAGACCATCCTGGTAACACGAATCCTCGGAATGGTGGGGGAATCCCCTGTCCACTCCAGGGGCAAGTCCCTTTTCCTGGCCCCCTCCACCTCATTACGCGAGGAAGAAGAACCTGGGAACCCTGCATTTGCCAAATTCCACTCTCTCATTTCCTGCCTTTTTAGTCTTTAACCAGGAGATGGCTCGAAGGGGGCTGAGCAGGAGGAGTTTGGGGGGATTCTGGCAAAGTTTGCTCGAGGATCCCCGCGCTCCTTCCTCGCGCTCCAGAAGGAACAGCAGCTGACATTTTCCTTCTCCATGGGATCAGAACTAAGTTGCCTCAGTTTCTCCCATCTGTAAAAAACAACTAACTGTTCTCCAAGGTTCTCCCTCACGCCCTGTCTTCAGTTCTCACATCTTATGACTCTAACACTCCTTGCCTGAGAATCCCCCATTCCCACTCCTCCCTCCGCACCACCCCATCAGATCATGTCCTGGATCTCTGCCAAAAAGCGATGTTCCTTCCCAGCCAGATCCAGCTTCTGCAGCCTGGAGGCTAGGAAAGGAGGGGCGGGAAGGAGGGGTCTGGCGGGACGGCTCAGCAAGAGCCACATCCCCGAGACAAGCTCTGCCACGCCCCAAGGTCAAGGCTGGGGCGGGGCCTCCTGAGCGCCTTCACCGGTCTGAGCACCGGCTCTGTGAAGACTCAGGTTCTCTGGGACATTTGGGTCCAAGAAAGGCAAGAGATGCTTTGAGGTCCACAGCTTTGCAAGTGGGAGGGACTGGGAAACCTATTCCCTCCAGACCGGTCTCCCCAGCCCGGGGCTAGCCCCTCCCCCCAGACGCTCCTCCCCTGATCCCGCCCCCGGGTTCCCCCTTGCTTCCAGCCGTGGTTCCCCCCCTTTTCCCGGCTCTGCTTGGCCCCCAGCCTGGCTCGGCTCTCTGAGCCCCGGGGGCCAACGCCGCTCCTCTTGTCTGTTTTGCCATGCGCCCGCCGCCCTCTGCTCTCCTGTTTCTGCTGCTCCTGCTTCTCAGGGGCAGGCCCTCCTGGGGGTCCTCGGAGCCGCCGCTTCCAACCGTGGTAATCGCTGTGCTGGCTCGCAACGCCGGATACTCCCTGCCACACTATCTCGGGGCTCTGGAGCGGCTGGATTACCCCCGGGCCCGCCTTGCCCTCTGGTGAGAGACCCCCAGGAAGCCTCCCTGCCCCCAACTCACAGTGGCCCTCCTTTAGCTCTCCTCCAAAGCTTGTTTTCCCAGGACACTGTCTCCCGTGTTGTGGAACCTTCTCTCTGCGCCCCATCCCCAGTCCTGGAGGTTTCTTGACTACAGGGCTCCCCGCCATTCTCCACCCCAGTCCCGGGGACTGGGCCCCGGGAGCCTGGGCCCGAGCTGTGGATTGGCGTCTCCACCATCTTCTTGGCCTCTCTTTCCCCTTTATGGGAATTTTCTCCTTCAACCTCACCCCTTTCCTTTCTCCCTCACTCTCCTGGCGTTTCCTACCTACCCATTAAGGCCCTTTCTTTATATCCACCCATATGTCCGCTCCCCTCTCCAAGACTTCTCTTCTTTTCCCTTACACCACCATTCTCTTCTTTCTCATTCCAACCTTATTTGCTCTCAGGACCTGTGGTTTGATCTGGTGGAGTGGAGGGTGTACAGCTGACTGCTTGCTGTCTTTTCCCAACTGGACTTGGTTAGACTTGTGGAAAAGAAGCAGGGTACTCTGAAACTACAGGAATATCCTCAAGCTGCTGGCATCTTTAGCCCTAGACAACTCTGGTGGAGAATTTTGCCCTTTTCCCACATATTCTCAGAATATGGGATCTGATCAAGTCCAGTTTTACCATACTTCTCTTCTTATACAATTTTTCCTTCTGGGGACAGCAGGAGATACCTGTCCTTATCTTAAAGATCTGGGTCAGAGGGAAGGGAATCAAAGGATTAAGGGTATCCCAGTTGGTTTAGTCAGTTTCTCAGGTTCTCCCATAGAGTATTTTCTACTCAGAGCCCTGAAACAGGCCAGGGAGAGTAGCAGAGGACACACCCTGGAGCCCAGAGGGCCTCCCCTCCCCCATCTATGGAAATCAGTCCCGGGATCAGACCTGGTGGGGAAGAGAGGGTTGGATTGGACGGGGTGATATGACTGACTCCCCCTATAACCTCCAGCCCTTGGCTGATGAGGGGTGATATGGGCTGGTGACCAAGTGAGGTCTCCCACAATTCCCACAATTTTGGGCCCAGAGAGTTGGATCCCACCCCTAGCTTGGAATGACACGTTTGCTCTCATCTCTCTTCTTTAAAGTGACAGGAACATTTAAAATTGGGGGTTTTATTTAAATTTGCCCCATTCCCTTCAGTAGAGAGGAGCTAGACTCCCCTAACTCTAATACCACCTTTAACTTAACACAGTGCTTCTATAGTTAATTGCTCAAAACTGTTTTGTTCTCTTTCACTGTGAGTTTGGGAGTTTGTGATTGGGGGATCCGTGGAAGTGATCATTCTTCCCTGTGTTCTAGATCTAGGGACTGTGACCCAGACAAGTTACCACTAAATCAGGGGCCAGCCCTCTATGTCACAGCTCAAGAATCTCCCCCTTTCCTCCCCACATCCCCTTTGAACTTTTGGAAATCTTTCTCTGAGATCAATTTAAACTACTCATCAATCAAGGAGAGGAATATTGTCCCTTTTGTAGTAGATAAGAAAACTGAGTCCCAGAAAGGGAAAGTGATATGCTTACTTTTTAAGTTTGTGAAAGAGCTGAAACTTGGACCTGATGCCCAAGCTCATTTCTTTCCACGATATCTTTAGGTGAAGGCAGTGTTTTACTTGGGAGAGAGTCCAAGATTTGGACTTAGATGACCTGGGGTCACATCTAGGCTTTGCCATGTAATACCTCTCTATTGGGGCTAGTCAATTGTTCTCTCTGGACTGTTTGCTTAATTGCAAACTGAGGATTCTATATGTGTATTCATCCCTCCCCACACATACACACACATACACATACACACAAATCACAACACACACACAATTTAGTTAGCCCAGAAGACCTAACCTCAGAGCCATAACTTGCAATTTTTTGTGTCCAAGATAAACAGCATGAAACTTTCTTTCAAGAGAAGGGAGTTGAAGCAGAAGCTCTGGAGACATCATGAAGCAGCTGCTGAGGAAGTCACTTGGGGATGAAATTAGGATCAAACCAGCTAGCTTAAGGATAATTCTAAAGGAACAAGTCATCATCTCATGGCTTTTTATTTTGTTATTTTATTTTATATCACCTATATTAACCAATATAGGGTTTCCTGAAAATCTTAGTGAAGGTTCAAGTTAGTAGAGCTTATTAAGGTTTAAAACTACACTAAGAATTTTGGGGTAGTTTCTATATTCCTCCTCCCAGAAAGCTAAATCATATACCCCCAAAAAGTTAATCAAAACTAACCAAAATATCACAAAAGTTTGATGTTATAGGCCGTGTTGCACATCCATAGCCCTCCATCTCTACAAATCAGGGGAAGAAGTATCTATTTTCATCTCTTTTTTGTGGCAAAACTTGGGCATTGTATAGCATTAAGTTCTGATTATTTTGCTGTTCTTCTTATATATATTACATACATTGTTTTCCTGTTTCTATTTATTTCACTTTGCAGTTTATGTATAGCTTTCCCCCCATAACTTGGAATTATTTCACTGCAGCTAGGTGGCCCAATAGATAGAGTACCAGCCCAGGAGTCAGGAGGACCTGAGTTCAAATCCAGTATCAGATGACTCTTAGCTGTGTAATCTAAGGAAAGTCACTATTTGCCTCAGTTTACTCTTCTGTAAAATAAGTTGGAGAAGGAAATGGCAAATCATTCTAGTATCTTTATTAAGAAAACTCAAAATGGTCTCATGGAAAGCTGGATATGACTGAACAACAATGATTATTTTACAAATTGGGAGATAAGCTGAATTTTTTTTTCACTGTGCTGATGGACTGCAAGTTTTGTCAGTGCCCTTGAACAAAGTGTCTCTAGCTGTACCTCGGTTATGGCTCTTCTGAGATATCCTAACCTTGAAAACAGTCAGCCCTCATGTAGAATATAACTGGACAGGTCTGGTACAGGATGTGGGATTCAGTCCTCATTTGAGGAGTTTGGGTTGCTGTCTAATCTCCCTCACCAAGTCAGCTCTAAACCTGTGCCCAGGTCACTCAGTCTTGTCCCTTTCTCATGATTACTCTGATCACAGGTGTGCCACAGATCATAATGTGGACAATACGACAGAGATACTTCAGGAGTGGCTGGCTGCCGTGGGCAAGGACTATGCAGAAGTGGTGTGGCGACCTGAAGGCGAGCCAAGGTAGGCAGGGTTGGGGATCAGAATTGAATTTAACTTACTAAGCACCTACCATGTAAGCACTATGCTAGGTTAGGAGTACAAAGACAAAAATGAAACTGTTGTACCTACTTACATTTTACTGTTGAATACAACTGGCATTCAGATGAGATCTGCAAAACAGTTTAGGGAAAGAGAGAGCATTCACAATTGGGGAAAAAAAAAACCCCAACAGAAAAACACTATATGGAAAAACCTATGGCCAAGCCCCATGGTGTGCTGCAGCTGAACTGAGACTCAGAGGAAGCTCAGGATTCTAAGAGATAGAGGTAAGAAGGGAGAGCATTCCAGGTATGGAGAGAAAACCTGTGTGAAGATGCAAACATGAGAGATAGAATAAGGAGAGTAAGGAAAATATTAAGTCAAGGAAATGTCTGTTAGGAAACTTTAACTGGAAGGCAAGCATGTATGAAGGGAAGTAATATAGAATGAATTTGCAAACATGGAATATGGAATGGGAATTAAGGTGGACCCTTAAGGTGGAAGAAGTGTAAGTAATACAATGTCATTTTTAGTTCACAGGAAGAGTCTGAGAGCTCTTCCTATTTCTAGCCTACTCTGAACTAGAGACAGCTATGAAAGGAGCTGGGCTTTAGGATAGGTCAGCCCTAACAAAAATATAAATTGAAAAGCTTAACATCACCATCCCCAGCCTTGGTTCTAGGTCTTTTCCCCACTCCATCTAGCTCTAATTATTCAAAAGTATTTCCTTTCAGCAAGGTTGTGGTTTATTAAGATCTCTGAATCAGTTTTCCAGGAATTTTAGTTTACTTCCCTCTCCTTAGTGGCCAAGCTTTCTTCAAATTTCTTCTGAAACTGATGGGCTTAGACTTAATGATCCCTAAGTCCTTTTTTAGTTATGATAATTTGAAATTCCTTCCTGTTTTATTATTATTATTATTATTATCAGGGGCTTCTAGGTGGTGCAGTCAATAAATAGAGCTCTTGGGTCTGAAGTAAAGATGATCTGAATTCCAATCCAGCCTCAGACATTTACTACTGTATGATCCTATTTGCTTCAGTTTCTCTTCTATAAAATGAAGTGGAAAAAGAAATGGCAAGTTATTCTAATAACTTTGTCAAGAAAACCCCAAATGGGATTAACAACAACCAACTAATAAGGAGACAGTAGTGTTGAGTGTAATTTATCCCAGAAGACAGATGGTTTAGAGATTAGTAGGATGGACTTAAGAGTTTGGGGACTGTGTTTCTTACCTAACTTTTTATCTTACCAGGCTCTCATATATTAGACACTGTTTAATGAATGAGTGATTTCTCCTCCTAACTCAGTGCATGGAAGGGCATGACAGGCTCCAGTGGATTTATTTACACTAATCTACCAATGATTTTTGTAAGTAAAGTGAGTCTCCTACAAATTAAAACTTGCATTTTAATACAATTCCAAGTCTTAAACTAAAGGAATGAGAGACAACTCTCTTGCTCACGGTCATACAGTTGGTAAGTGGGAAAATTAGAACTCTAGACCCCAGGTCTTTGGACTCCCAGATCAGTGATCCCAAGGAATGATAAGGCCTCTTTCCCTGAGGCATTGTTCTGGTTTTTGATCTTTGATCTGATTTGATCTTTGGTACAGGTTGTACCCAGATGAAGAGAGTCCTAAACAGTGGACCAAGGAACGCCATCAGTTCCTCATGGAGCTGAAACAAGAAGCCTTGGACTTTGCACGAGCTTGGGGAGCTGATTATATCCTGGTAAGAGAATTTCACTCCATCATTTATCCTGACAATTTGGCCTACAAAATCTCAGGGATGCTACTCAGTTCCAATGGGCCATATCCCAGATCCAATCACTCTATCACTTCCCCAGATCATACCAGAAATTCCAAGAAAGGTTCTGCATCTACTCTGAACCCCAGAAGAAATTGTAGGGGTATTCCTTGGTTGACCCCTGCCAGAGACTGACTGGCCCATGACTAATCCTGTGTTGTTCATCTCTAGTTTGCAGACACGGACAACATCCTAACCAACAACCAAACCTTGAAGTTCCTGATTGGGGAGGGTCTGCCAGTTGTAGCTCCTATGCTGGACTCCCAAACTTATTACTCCAACTTCTGGTGTGGGATCACCCCACAGGTGAGATCCTTCCTAGATGGGTAGAATCTAATGTGTTTTGAGACTCAGGAACAAGCAAACTTTCTAGCCTTATTTGAATCAAGTTGGGGTATTGAGATTGGAGTAGCTTCTTCCAAGAAAGTGTCTAGTCATAATAGCAAAGATGGATGGTATGGAAATATAGAGCCTGATGGGGGAAAAGGGGATTTGGAAGTGCAGGAAGAGAAAGGTCTGGTAACCCTCCAACATTCCTGATCTCCCTTTCATCCCCTTAGGGCTATTACCGAAGAACAGCAGATTACTTCCCTACCAAGAATCGACAGCGTCAGGGCTGTTTCCAAGTGCCCATGGTACACTCTGCCTTCCTGCTAGCCCTTCGAGGCAAGGGAGTTGACCAGCTGGCCTTCTATCCCCCCCATCCCAATTATACATGGCCCTTTGATGACATTATTGTCTTTGCCTATTCTTGCCAGGCTGCAGGTGAGTGATTGGGTTGGGAATCGTGGAATGTTAGATCTAGATGAGAACCTAGAACAGAATGTCAAAGCTAGGAGCTTAGAACATAAAGTTTTACAGATAGAAGACACGTTAGAACCCAGAGTGTTAGAGCTGAAAGGGACCTAGAATATAAAGTATCAGAGTAGGAAGAGACCTTAGAACACAGAATGTTAGATCTGGAGAGAGGTTTAGAACATAGAATATAAGATCTGGGAGAGACTTTAGACCACAAAATATTAGAACATAGATTCATGGAATGGTGAGGCCATAAAGGAGTTTGAAGTCTTCCCTGGGAGGAAGTCAGGTAAACCAGCTGAGGATGGGAGTATGAATAGGAGAGCTTCCTTACTTTTTGCACCCTGATAAATAGGGAAGAGGCCCAGCTAAAGGGTGGGTAGAGCTCAGGAAGGGAGATAACTTTGGTACTTTGAGATTCTTTGATTCTCTTCCCCTCTACTTTGCCTCATTCCTCCAGGTGTCTCAGTCCATGTTTGCAACCAGCATCGATTCGGGTACATGAATGTTCCAGTCAAATCACACCAGGGGTTGGAGGATGAGAAAGTCAACTTTGTCCATCTAATCTTGGAAGCCCTGGGTGAATAAGTGTTGGACTATGGCAGGCAGCACCTCCTCTTCCTTAGGAAGCTTCACTGACAATGCATTTCTTCTCTACATATATCCATGCTTTGTCTTTCCTCTCCCTTTCCTGTCTTCCTTCCCTGAATTTTAGTGCTAGCCCGTTCTCAGTCTCTACATACTCTTGTCCTTGGTGTAGGACCCAGGACTATAGGATAGTTGTTCTAGAGCTGGAAGGAATTTCAGAGGTCACCTTGTTTAAGTCCCATTTTACAGATAAAGAAATTGAAATTCAGAGAGGTTTAATTATTTGTCCATGATAGCTGGCCCTCTATTTGTAATTGTACTATAACATCTCAGACTTTCTACACTGTCTCAGAATTCTGCTTTCCCTTCACTCCAGTAGCTCTAAAGCTTTGAGCCAAGTAGCTGGTGCCACTCAGTGACCCAACAAGCATCTTGGGCTGTCAGAATTGGAATAATCTTAGAGATCTTTCATGCCAACTCTCTTATTTTACAGTTGAGGAAAATAAAATCTAGACAGAGGAAGTCACATAACTAACTTAATGTCAGAGCTGGAACCAGAGCTCAGACTTACTGTTGCCCAGTCTTGAACTGTTTCTGAAACAGAAAATAAGATAGTGGGTCCCTAACTTACCCTTAGAATCTCTCTTCCCATGTCTCAGTTTCCCTAGGTATCAGATTGAGGACTCTAGTTTGAGACCTTAATTTACTAATAAATTGTGTATCATGAATCCAGTCATTTCTCATTATAAAATAATAGGGTTGGATTAGATGATCTCTAAGGTTTCTTCTAATTTATCCTGTGGGATGGGAGGTTTACAGGGAAGGGAGTAAAGCAACTAAGAACCAGAAGGAACTAGGCTAAATTCATGACCCAATTCTGGGGATGGATTTTTCCACCACAGTGGATGGCCCACCTATGCAGCCTTCAGCCCATGTGTTCCTGCCCCCAAAAAGACCCAACAAGATGGGGTTTGATGAGGTATGTGTCTTAGAGGTCCCAGGTGAGGGAGGGAAGGAGGGGCTTGGATGAATTTTCTTCCTTGAGCCTTCATTCCTGAGTAAATTTGTTTTTTGTTTGTTTTTTGGTCAGGCAGGGTAAATGACTTGCTCAGGATCACAGAGCTAGTTAGTGTCAAGTGTCTGAGGTCAAATTTGAACTGAGATCTTCCTGGATCCAAGGTCTGTGCTCTATCCACTGAACCATAGTATAGTTACTATACCTCCTGAGTACCTTTGTAGACAGAAGTAAATTAGATTAGATTATAAGGTCCTTGAGAGTAAGTACTATTTTTTACCTCTTTTTGTATCTCTAAATTTAGCACATAGTCGGCACTTAATAAATGTTTATTGATTGATATTGAAAAAGAGAGACTGAAGAGGCATGAGAAACAGAGAGGTGATGTCCACTAGTTCTGTTTCCTAAGGTTTTTGTCATCAGCCTCGCCCGTCGGCCCGAACGCCGAGAACGGATGCTGAATTCTCTGTGGGAGATGGAGATTGCTGGACGGGTACTGGAAGCTGTAGATGGCAGGTGAGGACCCTTGCCTCTTCTTGTCTCCAGAAAGAGGGCTATAACTGACCTCTAAGTCATTGATGAAAGGGGAGGGGAACTGGTTTCAGATGTGAGAACCTGGATGGGTGTTCAGGGAGGGGATGACTTGAAACCCAAGGTAGTTCCCTCTATATCTTCCTACAGGACACTCAATAGCAGCACCATCAAAAGCCTGGGTGTGGACCTTCTTTCTGGTTACTATGACCCCTATTCTGGCAGAACGTTGACCAAAGGAGAGGTGGGCTGCTTCCTCAGCCACTACTCCATCTGGGAGGAGGTGAGTATATAGGCCTAGAGAAACCAGGACAGGGAGGAATATTCATTTCAACTCTACAAATGTTGACTAAATGTGCAATGTTCTTTTTTCTAGTCATAAGGAAAGCATTCTTGGAGTTTTCTTCATCACTGCCTTTGATCTTTCACTACCTTTGGCCTTCTATAACACCTTGTTGTAGCAGCCACCCACCTCCTCTCTTGTATCTTCAATCTTTCTGTCTTCTGTCTACAGATGAGCCCAGGTTTCTTCAATTCCCCCAAAGCTATCCTTCCATTCTTCTATTCTATCCACTCACCCTCCTATTTCCTCCCTTTCCCTGTCACTCACTTTTCAATGCCCTTCCTAACCCAATCTAATCCCATTCCTTGCAATCTGGTTTCTGTTCCCATTTCTTTATCAAAACTGCTGCCTCTGAGCTCAGTAATCTACCAGTCCTCAAAATGAATAGTCTATTAAGCTTCATAGCCTCTTTTTAGTATTTCATATCACTTACCACACCCTCTGGATTCTTGTTCCTCACTCACTTTGAGAGTCACCATGGCCTTTGTTATCCCTTTTCAATTTTTTTTTCTCTTTCCTTTAGAAAGCCTTCTCTGGCTCCTTATCCTCCCCTCAGCCTTTTAAAGCATGTTTCCTCCTCCCAGCATTCTATTCTTATTCTTCTTTGCCATATTGAATCTATCTCCTTTGCCAATCCAAAGTTTCAGTTATGTAGAGTACTCTCTAACCTCTACTGCCAGGATTGAACTCCCTTGTGAGCTTCAGACCTTTATCTCCAACCTGCCTGCTGAATATCTCCAGTTGGATGTCCCACCAGCAACTCAGAGTCAACCTGTCTAAAACTGTGCTTACTGTCTTTCCCTGTAACTGTTCTCCTACTTTTGACTTGTGGCCCTCACCCTTTATCAGTTTCCTCTGTTTATGGGCTTGCAGGTACCCTTGGCTCTCTCCTTCTCCCCCACCTCTCCTATCCATTCTGTTACCAAGTGTGTCAATTCTGCCTTCATGCCCAACTCTTGGTGACTCTATTTGGGGTTTTCTTGGCAAAGACGCTGAAGTGGTCTGCCATTTCCTTGTCCAGTTCATTAAAATGAGTGAGGTGAGGAAATTGACACAAATAGGTTTAAGTGACTTGCTTAGGGTCACATTGTTAGGAAGTATCTAATTTGAACTGGACTCCAGGCCTGGCACTTTATTACTGAGTTACTTAGCTTCTCCTGATTTTCTTTGAGGAATGAATTGATTCCCTGCCAAGGATGACCCAGGAAATGGTACCTAGTTGCCAAATATTTCCAAATTTCATAACATAAAGCTTCTAATATAAATTAGGACATAAAACAACTTAAAAACCAAAACATACAAGATTATTCAGTCATCCTCTTTTCCTGGAGAAGATCTATCATGACTAAGAAGAGAGTCAGTCCACAACCATAGATCCCTCAACAGAAAGCTTTCCTCTTAGGGGTGTTTTTCTACTTGGGTCCTATAAAATCAGAAGGAGGTTTCTAATAAAGATCTGGGGCATGGAACTCTTCTTTTCTGTCCCATCACTGCCACTAATTGTCATAGGGTAAATTTAATCAATGAATAAAAAGAAGTTGTTTAATAAATATAATTTAATTTACCAATAGGGCATACCACCAATTAATGGGTAGGTAAACGGCATGCCTTTTGTTTGTGCCAAAGACCGTCTCCATAACATCTGCTAATCTGTCTCTTTCTCTCTATTCCCACTGATGCCTAATTCACCTAACTAGACTACTATAATAATATTCTAACAGTTTCCTGTCTCCACTCTCTCAAGCTCCTTCAGGTTCCCTCTTCAAGCTCCAGCCAAGCTGGCCTGCCCTTGGCCTCTCAGACACATTCTAGACTTTCTCACCTCCATTCTCTTTTCTCAGGCTCTTCTTCATGCCCCAAGCTTATTATCTTATGGGCCTATGGAGGCCTTCCTTCTTTGCCAGTCTTTAAAGTCCAACTTAGATGGTTTCTCCTTCAACAAAGTTTTCCCTGAATTCCCTAGTGCAAATCAGTAATCCCAGAACTCTGAAATATATATTATATATATGAATGTTTCATGGTCCTCTATTTTTAGTCAATCAATCAGCAAGCATTTATAGACATGCTCTCTGTGTGCCAGGCACTGTGTTGGTCATTGCGGGTACAAAGATTTAAAGAGAAGAGACAGAGAAAGACAGAGACAGAGACAGAAAGAACAATTCCTGCTCTTGAGGAGCTGATATTTTATTGGAGGAAGAGAAGTTGTCCCAAGTCTCGAAACTACACTAAGACTTTTGGGACACTTTGTATCCCTCCAGTTTCATAAAGATAGGAACTTGTCAGCTCAGTTTTGCATCTTCTGCACAGTGCTCTGCATACAAAGTTACTTAAGAAAGGATTGGCCTTGTGGGTGGGGGGAGCACCCTTGGGACTTTTCTTAATGCAAAACTGCCTGGCCTGAGATGGTACCAAAAAGAAAATACTAAAATTGGGGATTTAAGAGATGGACAAACTGGTAGAGTGTGTTACATTTGTGAGGAGGAATAGAGTGCAGGAAGAGATTGGGTCCTATCTGGGAGGGTCAGGGAAAGCTTTTTGAAGGAAGTGGCATTTGAATTAGTCTTTGGAGTTCTTGAGTGGGGGAGCCAAGGGCCGAGAAGACAGTGCCTCTAGAAGCTAGAGGCGATGAGGGTGCGGGAGAAGCTGGGGGTCCTCGGGCTTTGAAGGTGGGTCCCTCCTTCCCTGTGCATACAGATGGTCAGCCGGGGCCTGGAGCAGGTTGTGGTGTTTGAGGATGATGTGCGCTTTGAGGCCAGCTTCAGGCAGCGGCTGGAACGGCTGATGGAGGAGGTGTCTCGGGAGCAGCTGCAGTGGGACCTGATGTAAATTTGGGGGCCAGCGAGGGGGGCTGGGGAGGGGTGGGCCAGAACCGGCAGAAAACCGCTGGGGTCCCTTTAACTAGGCAGGCCCTTCCTTTCCAGGCAGCCCTCTGAGCTTGCTCTGGAGAGGGCTGGGAAGACCTAGCCAGAGTGAGGAGGTGATGCTGGGGAGGGGGATCTTTCTATGATTATTCTGGGTCCCTCTCTCTCCCACCCTTCTAGTTACCTGGGGCGCAAGCAAGTTACCTGGGAGGAGGAGCCCTCTGTGGAGGGTGTGCGCCACCTCGTGGTGGCCAACTACTCCTACTGGACTCTGGCCTACACTCTGTCCTTAAGTGGCGCTCGAAAGCTGCTGGAGGCCCGGCCTCTGGGCAGGATGCTGCCGGTGGATGAGTTCCTGCCCATCATGTATGACCGACATCCAAAGTGAGGCTCAGGAGCAGGGGCCGGGCTGGACGTGGGGCTAGCACCCTTTGCTCCGGGGCTCTACAGGGGCTAGTGTGTCGGCTTTTCCTCCCTGGGTTCAGACCAGGGGCTGCTGGCACAGGAGGGGAAGCCTCACCCCAGGCTTCCATGCCGCCTCTTTCCTGCAGTGAAGACTACAAGAAGCACTTCTCCCCCCGGGACCTGAGAGCTTTTGCTGTGAGACCCCTGCTTGCTTTCCCCACCCATTACGCAGGGGATGCTCAGTGGCTGAGCGACACAGAGACATCCACCATCTGGGATGATGACACTCAGGTCACTGGTTGGAATGGCTCTCGTAAGACGCTGAGGGACCCAAGGCTGGACAGGGTGGGCAGCAGTGGACATAGCCTCCATTCCACTTCTCACGATGAGCTCTAGTGCAGCAAGGTAAGCAAGAGAGAGAATGGGAGGGAGGAGGGAGGGGAGGCTCTGGGGGCACTCCATCCTCTGGTCCTGTACCCAAGACTCTCCTGCCTTGTTGGGCATCAGGGTTTTATACGTGACTTTTTGTCTTTGTTTCACTTCTTCTGTCTCTTTCTCTCTGGTTTTGTATTTGTCTCTTTTTTTTCCTTTTGGTTTTTACTCCCTCTCACCTCTCAGGTTTTATCTGTGGATCAAAGAATGAACCTCCAGAGGAGACATGAGGATCTCCAACCAGGAGCCAGGGGTAGTGAGAAGAAACCGTGGCTTCCCTAGGTCCAGTGGAGAGATTGTTGCTGTTCATTTTGGTGCTTCCTTACCCGAGTCAAAACCAGGGCCATTACCACTGTGATTCCCCACTCCTGTTCCCCAAAAGTGCAGCAAACCATTTCCCCTCTCGACAAAGGTGCTAAGGCAAGGGGACTATCAGTCAGCTCATTTTATACAGAGCATAGGTGGGAACTGAAGCCCTGAGAATCTCTCTCTCGAGGTCACATACACAGCGATTTAGTTTCAGCGATCTAGGATCTCCCCAACAGTGTATGTCTACAGCAGGAATGGGGAAACCCTAGAATTCTTGGCTGACCTGCTAGAACCTATGTCCTGCTGTCCACTTTACCTCTCTCACCTTACCTCCATCTGGCATCCCTCTACCTCTGAAATCAGGGCTAAGGAAAGGAATGGGATTTGGAAATCTTCCAGGCTGAGGAAGATGATACAAAAAAAAAAAAAAAAAGGACTAGGAATCTGAGGTTGGCAACTGAGCTCCCCACTACCACTAGGCAGCAGGAGGAAATCCTCACTGAGGCCATTCACCCCTGATCAAGAGGTTATCAATAGTAGCAAGGCTGAAAACCCTATTTGCAGCTATCTGATTGTACCAACAGCCTGGGAAACCTCCTCCATCGCCTTTCTTTAGCTCCTTCTGGAGGCTGTTGCTGTTACAAGATGAGAGCTCAAATCCCAGGAAGATAGAGGAGAATCCAGTCCAAACCTGGTCCCTTACAGTAAATAAATATTTGGTTTGCACTTTAAACTTTGCCCCGCCTCATCATATGTGTATTGGCTCTTTGACTCTAAAAGAAGAGTAATGGTGATTAACTCCATTTAGCAGATGAGGAAATTGAGGTCCAGTGAAGTCATGGTCATCTTAAGAGCTGGTAGCAAAGCTAGAACTAAAATCCTGGTATCCTAACCTTCTGTCCCAGGCCCTTTCCATATATCAAGCTATAGCTACTTGTGCAGACAAGCCTAGATTATGCACGGCCCAGGATAAGCCAGTCTTTCTCCTCAGAGAAGTTACAGACTAAAGGTTATGTGTGGATTTCATTGCATCAGCCCAGAAACTCTGGTTGGCAGTTGTCTTATACATTTGACCCCAGCAGGAGGAGGCAAGGGGTGGTCTCTGGCACCATCTAATGGTGTTGGACATATCCAACAGCTTTGGCATCTGAAAAGCAAGAGAGAATTTGGGGACAGTGCTGAACCATGAAGGTATCTTGGAAGTCACTAATGTAGAAACCAAGGAAGAGAGAAAGCTTGCCCAATGTCACGGTCAGGGCAGTAGCTAAATGAAATTCAGTAACTTTTTTTTTTAATAATCTGTAAATAAGCAGCATGACCATTCCAACCTGAGCTCCAAGTCCTCTTGGTTGTATGACTAATTAAGAGGGGAAAGTTCTCCTCATCCATTCAGCTGAGAATGGATGAGAAAAAACTCAAAACACAGAGAAAAAGAGGAATGAAGCCCATATCTAATGTTGGAACCCTAGGTATCTGTCAAAAAGAGCTCTCAGAGATGAATGGGGAGAGAAAGCTGTAGTGTGGCTCTTCCTATCACCCAAGAGACTGAAATTTAATTAGAGTGCAAAAGACCTCTTGCTGCTCTGAAATTTAAGGGCCTGGGAGAGGACAGGTTGAGTTCGTGACAGGCCAGGTCCTGAGTGACAGAAACTCTTTTATCCCAGGACCAGTATCTGATACTTGCTGACCTGCATAACAGCTAACTGGAGCATCACACATAGCCAGCTTCTCCACCCTACCTACCACATTGCTCTACATGTTGAAACCCTTGGTGGGAAGCTCTGGTATGCAATTCTGCCTTCGGAAAGGGTAGCAAAGGTAGTAAAAACTATTGTAGTTAAGGGAACAAAACCTTTGACAAGGTTTGATATTGCAGTCTAGAGTTAGGTAAGAGTCATATTCACTTTAAAATTGTATTATATGTTTGTATGTACATACACAATACACTTACATACATATATATGTACATATATAAACTAAAATACAAAAAAAGCATTTCTTGTTCATGTCAAAAGACAAAAAGTCTGTCTTCAGAAAGAGTAGCTAAGGTCACACTATTGTAGTTAAGGGAACAAAATCTGTGATTAAGATTTGATATTGCAGTCTAGAGTTAGGTAAGAATCATTCACTTTAAAATTTTATTATATGCTTACATATGTGTACATATATGTGCATATACAAACTAAAATGCAAAAAAAGCATTTCTATATACATGTCAGAAGACAAAAAGTGAATTAATAATAGACTGTAAATCTCCATTTTTTTTACCATTTTATTTTATTTTTATAAAAGGTATATAATAATTCCCATTACTTTCAAAATGGTGCTACTTGCCTGTGTTTCCTCTTGAACTTTATTCTGTGCATTTAAAAAATGTTTCAATGGTCCTTTTTTTCATCATTATTATTAACTCCCCCCCCAATTAAAATAGAGAGGAAAAATAAACTTGTTAACAAGAAATCAAAATTAAGCAACACAAATGCCCATATTAACAATGTTCAAAAATGTATGTCACATTGTGTAGCATGAGTTCTATCACCTCTCTGTCAAATAGGTAATATATTTTATCATTGATTTTCAGGAATCATGATGGCTGGTGTTTGTATTACTTTAGAGGTTTGGGGTTTTTTAAAGTCTTTCAAAGTGATTTCTCTTTATGATTTTGTTGTTCTTCATCATAAGTAAATTAGAGAGGCTTAGAAGAAATTACTTGTGAGATCTATAAGTAGGGGAAGAGATCAAGACCAAGCAAGAGATAGAGAAGTTTGTAAGAGATAAAAAATATGTATATATTTTTTACAAACTTGCAAAAATTAATTACAAAAAATTAAAAAGTTTTAAGTTTAACAATTGTTAATTTAATAGTTGTTTTTGTTTAACAAATAAAACCAGTGCAGCTAAAATGAGAAGAGAAATAAGAAACTAGGGAGAAAATATTTGCAGCAAGTTTCTCTGATAAAAGTTTCATTTCTAAGATCTATAGAGAACTGTCAAATTTATAAGAATAAGAACCATTCCATAATTAATAAAGGGTCAAAAGATATGAATGGGTGGTTTTCAGAGGAAGAAATAAAGCTATTCATAGTCTTATGAAAAAATGCTCCAAATTACTAATAAATAGAAAGCACAAATTAAAGTAATATGAGGTATCACTTCGTACTAATGTTAACTAAGGCAACAAAAAAGAAAAATGATATATCCTGAAGGAAATATGGAAAAACTTTAATGGAGCTATGAATTAGTCTAACCATTCTGAAAAATAATATGGAACTATGCCCTAAAAGCTATTAAACTATGCCTATCCAGTGACCAAGGATTACTGCTGCTAATTTTTTTTTATAAAGCTTTTTATTTACATAACATGAGTGACCTTTCA
>JAJPUD010013804.1:0-42901 GCA_023553655.1 Myrmecobius fasciatus | reverse complement strand
TATCGTAATGAATCTTTGCAAAGTTCACTTATGCCACATTGCCCAGTTCTGTATCCTTTCCCATGTTTTCCCTAACAGAACAGTTTACTGTTCCTTGGGAATTCCAGATCAGATTGATCCATTTTCCCATGTAAGTGGAAAATATGAGCTGTATTATCTTCTAATAAATAATTACAGGAAAATTACATAAGGACAACTACTAATCCATATGGGGACCAATGTTCCAGTCTTTTCTTTGCATTGCTGACTTTTGTAACTAGATTCTACAAGACTTTTAAACTCTTTTAGGGGTATGCCCCTTTCTAAATAATTTGTGATTCTGAGCACTTCCTTCTCCCTACCTCCTTGTCCTCAGTATCTTATCCTTTTTTTTTTTTTTTTTTTTTGCTGAGGCAATTGGGGTTAAGTGACTTGCCCAGGGTCACACAGCTGTTACGTGTCTGAGACTAGATTTGAACTCAGGTCCTCCTGACTTCAGGGCTGGTGCTCTAATCCACTGCGCCACCTAGCTGCCCCCAGTATCTTATTCTTTAAAATCAGGTATGTACATTGTATAGCTTCTAAGAGTCTTTGTCCAGCTGAAAATTCTATCCTCTATGTTTATAATTAACAACTATCAATAAACAATAATAACTTTCTATTTGGGATCACAGATTCATTGAATCTAAGTTGCAAAATGCCTCAGGGCTATTTTAAAAATATAATGTTTGGATACTATAGTCCCTGTAGATGTTACTATGTCATAGTTATTATAAAAGTCAGATTTAATTCTTCAGAGTCATATGTGGTCTGAAAATCAATTTTCATCAGAGATCAGCTAATGTAGCTTATAGTTGGACAAAATTATTTTTTGAAACCAATCCACCTACTTCTTAAGACAGTGGGGATAGATGGGAAGGAAGACCTGTTTTTAACACAGAACAAAATAGAGAGAAAGCCATAATTGTGAGTATGATTTTTACTGTTAATACATTTGAGGTATTCCGTAGAATCTACATAATTTCGCCCTTTAAAATGAAACATCTTGTAAATGGAAACATCTGAACTGTTGGATAATATTTTATACAAGTCAAATATTGTCTTACTGATTACTTACTGAAAAAAGGTCCAAACTATTTAACTTGGCATTCAAAACTCTGCACAGATTCTAACTTACCTTCAGAGTATTCTTTTTATTTCCTGTACACTGTGGTCAAAATAGAACACATTCTATGTTCTCTTACTGCTGCTGTACCTTTGCTCATGCATTAGGATGGACAGAGCTTCCAGGAAGAGATAATTTGACTGTATGTCAGATTTCATGTCAGGTATCATCTTCAGTTCTGGGCACTCTGGCTTAAGAAGGACAGTGATAAACTAGATTGTGTGCACAGCAAGGCAACTCAAATGATGAAGAGCCCAGAGTTCATGACATGAGACTTGGTTTAAGAAGATTAGCACATCATTTGTGTTCAAGTATTAGAAGGGTTGTTATTTGAAAGAAATATTAGTCTTGTTCATTTTGGCCCTATGGAGCAGAGCCAAGAGAAGACTGTGGCTATGAAAAAGTTCAGCAAAGGCAAATTTAGGATTGATGTCAAGAAAACTTCTCAGTCATTTAAGTTATCCAGAACCAGAATGGGTTCCTTAAGAAATGGTGGTCTTCCCCTCCTTGAGGCCCCTCCTTAGGTGGTTGGTAATCAAAGTCTGGGTGATCACTATTGAAGTATATTCTATCAAGGGTTCTTTCATATAGTAGATGGCTGCCAAGGTTCCTTCCATCCCTCAAATTCTATTAGTCCTTGACACTGTGATATTCCCAATACCTGGAATTTTTTCTCCTTATCCCATCTCAGCCTTTTAAATTCCTATTCATAATTCAAACCCCAGATCAAACATTATGTTCTCCATGAAGCCCTCTCTGAACTCTTCCATCTGGAAATGATCTCTTCCTCCTGCCAATTTTCATCATACTTTGTTCACAGTCCTCCTGTAATAGTCTCTTTTGTATTGTCATTATTTGTACATATGTCTTATCACTTCCTATTGGATAAAAAGCTCCATGAAGGTACAGACTTTGTCATTCATTTCTATGTCTTGCCAAACCCCTAACATTCTTTCACATTCTGGCCACAAAATGATGAATGAATGAATGAAGATTTTTTCCTTGTAGTTCCTCTAGAATTGCAAAGGGAGGGGGGGGAACCCATAAAAAAATTCTGTTCTCTTGGCAAGCATTTTTGAGTTTCCATTTTTTATGGGGCCTATGCCTTTTTCAAGGGGAGACTTGCTCATACAGAGCCAATGTATCACCAAGCTCCTGGTTAAAATGTTGTAATATGCTGCAGTAAGTATAATATAAGCAAGTTTAGTAGTGTGGCTCATTCAGGCTTTACTATTGTACTTTCAAGAGAATGCACAATGAATAGCTATAAGGTACTGCTTCTGCTCTGAAAGACAATTCTGATCAAGGAATATACAGTGCCTTCTTGTACTTGGAGGGTTGGTTCTAGGAAGAGACCCTTCTGTATGAGCATAGACTAAAAAAATATTCTTTTTTCCCTTTATCTACAGAAACAAAACTGAGAAGATTTATCTTTTTATCACTGACATTTCCATAGCACTTAATGGTTTTCAAAATCCTGTACATGCATTTGTCCTCCCAATAATCATATGAGGTAATATCCCAATTTCACAGATGAGAAAGCTAATGTCCAGAAAGAACTGTGACTTGTTCAGGGGCATACAACTAGGAAATGACTGAATTTAAAATTTAAATTTAATTCAGCAATTATGTTGGAGTATCTACTATGTGCAAAACACTGTATTTGGCAATATGGAGACAGACAAAAAAAAAGGATACAATGTCTGCCTTTCCTCTTACATGGGTAATACCCTGGTTCATCACCTCTTACCTGGACTATTGTATTAGTCTCATAATTGCTCTCCTTTTATCCAGTTTCTCCTTTTTCCAATACATCTTGTATTCAGTTGTCAAACTGATATCTCTAGTGTAGTCCCGACTATGTCTTTCCTCTTCTCAGGCAAATTCAGTCAGTTTCTCTTGAATACAAATTCTGGTTTGGCATTTAAAGCCATTCATAAACTGACTATAAAAATCTCTTTCCAGATTCATTTATTTTTTCTTCTAAAATACTCCATTCCAGTCAAATTTATTTATTTGTGGTTTCCTGTACAGCATCCAGACTTTATACTGTACTTTGAATGCTTCCCTTGCCTTCTATCCTGTCTCTGCCTCCAGGAATCTGTTTCTTTGCCTCAAGGTTCATCTGAAGTGCCACATTCTTCAAAATATTTTTCCTGATTCTTCCAGGTTTTAGTGTTTGTCCTCAAATTAATTTTTATTTACTCACTTGTGTACATATTGTGCCTTATTCTTCTGCTCTTTCAAAACAAACAAACAAAAATGAATGTAAACTCTTTGGGTCCAGAGACTCTTTTATTTCTAACACTTAGCATACCACCTGGCACATAGCAGGTATCCAATAAATCCTTACTGAGTTGGATTTAAAACTTAAACTTAAAATTAAATTAAATTAAATAAATAAAATTAAATTAAAATTAAAAAATTAAAAAAATTAAAAAAACAAAATCTTACTGAGTTGATTTTAAGTTCTATCTAGAACAGTAAGATATACGCAAAATCTATAAAATCATGGATTTCTCCTAGAACTTGGGAGAATATTATTGGACTTAAAGAAGAATTAGGACAAATGCAAGAAATGAGACCTTCATACTTAATGCTTAATGATATTGTAGAATTCATTATCCAGGGAAATTATGAAGGCTGTGTCTATGAAAAAGTTCAGCAAAGGGTAATTTTGAATGATAGATGCACAGCAAATTTAAAGGAAGATACACAAACTTGGGATGGGGATGCCTCAAATCTTTTGAGATTGGTATTAGAGAGGCAACTGGGCTTTTTCTCAAGACAATATTGAGCTCATGCACCATTGAGCTGGTTTAGGATTTTTTTGTTTTTTAATGTAATTGTCTTGATCCCAAGATCTTCTCTCTGCCCTTCCTCATACTGTAGGGATTTATCACATGACTAGAGATCACTCCAACATATACATATATTTTAGCTTTTATAAACTGCTTTCTTCTTATTCTGGTGATGTAATTTAGCTTCAAATTATGGGACATTATGATCTCAGGATTTTTAAATTTCCAAGTTGGCAGGGACTCCTGATTGAGAAGCATCTCTACAACACCCTCCAAAAGGGATAGTTATATAGTGGGAAAAATATTGGATTTGGAGTTAGAACACCTGGATTCAAATCCTGAGTTTGACATATTGTGGCTGAATGATTAGGCAAGTCATTTATTATTTCTAGTAGAAGCCTCAGTTTCTTCAATGGTAACATGAAGCAGGAGGACTAAGTGACCTTTAAGGTTCTTTCCATCTTTAAGTCTGTTATCTCAGCTTCTTTCCTTTCCCCTTTTCTAGACTTCTCAATGTCTAATAGAGGTAATAGGAGCTGTCCCACTGGGGACCCAACTATAACTAGTCAGTTGACCAACACAGGTCTTTTCTTCTTCCCTCTCCCTTCCTTTTCCCTTTACTTTTCTCTTCCTTTTCCCTTCCATTCCCTTCCCTGACCAAAGGAATGTAAATTTTGACCAGTGAAACCTAGAAAAATATGTTGGGGTTTATGGGTTGGGACCAAGCCTTAAACCCAAATCACTCTGGCTCTCTTTGATTGGTTAACAATAGGTCCCCTCCAAGCACCACTTGGTCATTGTTTGAGCCCAGATTGGCTCCGAATAACTGCAAATAGCAAGTGTTTTGGCAGAAACCCTGAGGGTCTTTCTCTTCCAGATAGATTTGTCTGTTTGTCTGTTTTGACTAGGTAAAAGAGGCCATTTTATGTCTCATTTCTTACCTAGCCTTAATCACTGATTGGACAAAATGAGATCTATTGAAGACTTGGACTTAAAAAAAATCCTACTGCATTCAGGGCTATCTCCAGTCATCCTGATCTATATCTTTTCACTGGACCCAGATGGCTCTGGAGGAGAAAGTAAGCCAGATGACTACACCTTCCTCCCTCACTTAGATTTCATTCATGTGCACAACATGGCATCACCTTGCTGATATTGTGAGGATAAACAACAGAAATAGACTGCAAAATTATGCAGTACCAGTAGGTTCCACCCTCCATTCATAATATACTGTAGTTTAAGTATCTCTTAGGGACAAACTTCTGGGTTCAGTAAAGTAAATGAGTGCCCTGCCTTACTGAAAGTTTAAAGTTCTGTATAATGAGCTCTCTTCAAATTATAAGTGCCTTTACTTTGAAATATAAAAGGTCACCTCTGCTAGAACAGCCTGAGTTCAACTCAGCAAGTATAAAATTCTCTGTGGCAAAGAGGCTTGTCCACAGGAAGGAGCCTCCTAGATGTGACTTATTCTTTCTGGGGCTCTTAGAAGAGATAAAATTATAAAGTTGTTCTTCACTTTAAGCACGTATGACCTTGCATAGCCTCTCTCAATGGTCTTCAGTCCTTTTGACTTTTTTCACAGTCGTTAGCTTTAATATGAAGCTCTGGACATTGCTGACTGTGATTACATTCTAGCTGCACCACTGCTTTATTCCATGACCTGGGGTGAGACTTACTATGCCTCAGTTTATCCTAATTAAAGATAATCACACTTGCCATCTTCTTAATGAGGCAACTGTGAGGAATAATGTACAGGCTGAAATGGTTTGAGGTCCTCCCATGAAAGATGCTAAGTATGATATTATTATATGCATCTTCTAAAAAGAAGAATATAACCTGAACCGCACCAACTCAATTTGCTACTAATACACGATTAGTACAGATGATCCCTTCCAGCAGGAGGCAGCGCTCTGGAGTGAGGGAAAGGAGTATAAATAATTTCTCAGACTAAACAGATTAAATTAAAGACATTTTTCATTCATTACAAAAGAGAGAAAATCCTCCCTTATTTTATTAATATATTTAAGTAGACCAAGGATTTTTGTCTCTCTTGGTCTCTTTCCCTAGCTCCCACTGGCCCCTGCTGCCTTTTTTTATTTGAATTATCTGTTTATTAGATTAAGCTAGGAACCCAAAGGCCTTTTTCCATGATATGCACAATAAATAAATACTCATTATCACAATTATATATTATTAAACTGATGAAAGAAGATAATTTATGAAGAAATGTGATGGTCTCTTCTTTTCTATAATCTGTCACATTTTAACAACAAAATCATAGAATATGGCCTATGTATGCATATAAATGCAAACACACACATGCACATGCATTTGTATTTGAGGAAATAAAAGAAAACATAATATTTTTTTGGCTGTCACATTTTCAGTAACTCAAATGTCCTTAGTATCTGGGGATCCTCAGTAATCCAATATACTTAAATCAGTAATCTCCCCTTTACCTCTCCTCTTTATGAACCCCCCCATCCCATTTCATTTATCATTCTTGATACCTCACATAAGTAAACTGTCCTAAATTTATTTCCAAGTGCTCTTTTCACATACTGAGTGTGAAGCATAATTAATCATACATGTTAGGCAGGAGTTGGAGGAATTTTTAATATCTACAGGGCATTTGCACCCCTTGGCTCTCCTCTTCTGCAGCTTCCCACCATGCTCTTCAGTCACCTGTGTTTCCTTCCTTCATCTCAAAGGAGCATGGCATTGCATTCCCACTCTCATAAAAAAGAATGTTGGCCATTCTTGCTGCCGTTGAAAACATCCTTTCAATAATATGGCAGCTTAATTTCACTTTCTCCATTGCAAGTCATTATTAGCTCCTCACTGCCCCTTTTGGACAGCCAAAAAAAAAAAAAAAATAGTCAGGAGTCCAAGGGCAGCTTCAAATACAGGGTACTATTACTAGACTCCAGGAAGGTGGCAGGCAGCCCATTTAATTTTCTCCTGTGTTTTATTTTGAAGTTTTAAAGGGTAGTGTGGCAGGGAGGGCGAGGGAGTAGAAGGAGGTGGCAATTTGCTGTTATAAAGACGTGAGAGAACACTAGCATTGGGAAACAAGTTCTGACTTCAGACTTGAAAGTTGAGGCTTTGTTGTTAGGAGAAATTACTGCCTTTTTATGTTCCAACCTGTGCATTACACATGGAGGGAAAAAAATCCAGGCTAATTGCAGCCCAGCATCCAGTCAACATTCCAACTCCAAACCCCCCACATCATTTCTTTCCCCTCCTCATTACAGAAGGGAACAAACTGAAAACTATAGCCCAGATCTATAATTGTGAAGAAGCTGTTAGATAAATATGTACTTCTTTTGCTATGCTGAACTTTTAAAATTATACAGATGCTGACAGCTAAGGAGAAGGAATAGTATTTATATTGCAAAAGCACGTGGGAGGCCCTGACAAATATTAGTTATGTAAGCCTAATGATAGCTGTATTCAAACAAACACAAAGTTTCTTAAAAGGAAGTGGGGAAACTTCACAAACTTTCCCAAATATTTTAGATTGTGATAAAGCAGATTAAGTGTGTAATTTTTCACCTAGTGGGCAACCAAAGCTAGGTTTTCACTGACTTTTGGTACTAAGAGAAACCTCTGTCTCACAAAGAATGAATCCTAGACAGAGCTAAGACACATGGATTGAAATCCCAGCTTGATGATTTCTCAGTGTGTGTCCTTGGGCAAAATTTACCTTATCTCCAGAAAAGACTCAGTTCAAGTGCTCTTTTTATAAAGTGCTTTTCCTGTTTCCTAGTCTTTGTTAGTGGCTCCCTCCCCTCACTGCAAATAATTTGCATTTATTTTATATAAGTTGGGTGAATCAGCATATAATATCAATGTAAATATTGTCTTCCCCAAATAAAATGCAAGCTTTTTGAAGGCAGGGACTATTTTCTTGTCTTTGTATTCTCATTTATAGGCAGATAGGTGCAATAGTGAGTGAGTGGGTAAGTGCCAGGCCTGGAGTCAGAAAGACTGATTTTTGTGAGTTCAGATCTGTCCTCAGACAGGTTTAGTTTTGAGACTTACCAGATGTATGATTCTAAGAAAGTGACTTAACCCTGTTTGCCTCGTTTCCTCATATGTAAAATGACCTGAACAAGAAAATGTCAAACCATTCCAGTATCTTTGCCAAGAAAAACCCAAATAGGATCCCAAAGAGTCAGACATGATTGAAAAATGACTGAAAAATAATCCCAATTTCTAGCACAGTGCCTGGTACAAAATATGTTTTTTGTTTTTTGCTGAGGCAATTGAGGTTAAGTGACTTTCCCAGGGTCACACAGCTAGGGAATGTTAAGTGTCTGAGACCAGATTTGAACTCAGGTCCTCCTGACTTCAGGGCTGGCGCTCTATCCACTGCACCACCTAGCTGCCCCACAAAATATGGTTTTAATAAATACTTGTTGAATTGAATTGAATTAAATATCTTCTTCTTAGTTTAGTTGTTAAAAGGACAAATGCTGACATCTCTTAGCAAATGTAAAATGATTAGATGGTTAGATAATGTAAAATTGTTAGAAGGATTTCTAAACTTCCTTTCAGTTCTAACATAAGATTCTAGTAATTTGCAATCCTCCAGTTCTAGTATTCCTTCCTTGTTGCTCTAATATTTCCATAGTCATTCTCTGTCATTCTCTCCCACCCCACATCAAATTTCCTTTGAGCCCCTCAAATGAGGGAAATATTATTCTCCTCCCTTTTCAGTTCTAAAAATTTTATTCTTACAGTATCTTTAATATATACATCAATTTTGCATCACAGTAGTTTTCTGGGGCCTTTTTATCCCTGTCAGCAAAGTCAGATTTGTTGCTATTCCAGTATCCTGAGGACCTTTACATGTAGATGGATGCCTTAAAACTGAGCTAAGGAATAAGAATTTGATGAGAAAAAGACAGTCTTGAAACTTTTTAAAGGATTTTCCTTCATAAATCATTTCACTAAAGTTCAACAAAAGAATTTTAGAAATAGAGAGCAAAGTGGGAATCTAGTTCAAATTCTTCATTTTATAGATGAAGTAACATAGGATCATAGAGAAATAAAACATTTCACAGTTAGTAAGGGGCACAATTGCTGCTCGAACTCTAGTCTTTGCTCTTAAAATTCAATGCATTTTCCACTAGTTTGCAGCAGCCTTTTGGAGATGGAATGGACCTTAAAACTATATAATAAAGTGGTAGTCATCAAAATTATTTGATACTGGCTAAGAAATAGAGTAGTGGATGAGTGGAATAAGTTAGATATATGACACAATAGTCAATGACCATAGTCATCTGGTTTTTGGTAAGCCAAAAGACTTCAGCTTCTGGGATAAGAACTTACTATTTGACAAAAGTATTTGGGACAATTGGAAAAGAGTGTGGCAGAAACTAGGCATTGACCAACATTGAACACCTTATAGAAAGATAATGAGTCAAAATGAGTTCATATTTTAAACACAAAAGCTGATACTACAAGCAAATCAGGAGAGCAAGGGATAGTATACCTGACAGATCTGTGGAGAAAGGAGCAATTTGTGGCAAAAGAAGAATTAGAGAATATAAAATGAAAAATGGATAATTTTGATTACATGAATTTGTAAAGGTTTTGCACAAACAAAACCAATGCAGCCAAGATTAGAAGGGGAGCAGAAAGTTGGGGAAATATTTTTACTGTCAGTGTTTCTGATATAGGTCTCGTATCTAAAATATATAGAAAACTGACTCAAATTTATAAGAATACACATCATTCCCTAGGGGTCAAAGGATATGAATAGATAATTTTCAGATGAAGAAATTAAGGCCATTTCTAGTCATATGAAAAAAAATGCTCTAAATTACCATTGATTAGAGAAATGCAAATCAAGACAACTCTGAGGTACTATTTCATACCTCTCAAATTAGTTAAGATGATAGAAAAAGATAGAAAAAGGGGATATGGGAACATTTAGACACTAATGCATTATTGGTGGAGTTGTGAATTGATTCAACCATTTCGGAGAGCAGTTTGGAACTATACCCAAAGAACTATTCAACTATGCATACCCTTTGATTCAGCAGTTTCCCTACTTAGTCTGTATCCCAAAGTGCTCTTAAACCAGGACCCAAATGTGCAGAAATGTTTGGAGCCCTTCTTTTTCTAGTGACAAAGAATTAAAAAATGAGTAGATGTCCAACAATTGGGAAATGGCTGAATAAGTTATAGTATATTAATGTAATGGAACATTATATTGGAATGGAAAATTATATTATTCCAATGGAAGAAATGATGAGCAGGTTGATTTCAGAAAAGCCTGCAATAGCTTACTGTGTAGGGCCAGTATTAAATAAGTCCATGTACAGGAAGAGTCTGGTACAGGTATTACTTGAGACCTGTTCTCTGTAAGGGCAAACAATTCAAAGCATTGGTTCACCACCTTTCTTAACAATGAATGAAAATAAATTTGAGATAAATTTAGGATAATCTTGATGGAGAATGCATGTGACAGGAACAAGGCAGCACAATTATGCTATTTACAACTCTGTTTTGAGGAATACCTTGTTATTAATGATTACTGTTATTTATGACCCTGTTATGATAGATACCTTGTTATTGCTAGTTAGAAGTCAAATTGAATTGTCAAAGTATGGTATACATTAACCTTGGAATATATATAGCATCACTTGGAGGTAGCTGGTGTCAATAGAATACTAGCTTAAAGATTGTATAACCTCTGGCCTTCAGATTAATAAATGAAAATTGCAAAGCAAATCTTTCCTCCTGGCCACATGGATATTCAATTCAGATTCACACTCTCAGTATTCACTGGAGTTGGACTCCAACAGCTTACATGAACTGATGCTTAGAGAAATGAGAACCAAAAGAACATTTTACATAATAACAAGATCATGTGATGATCAGCTGTGATGGATTTGGCTCTTCTCCACAATATGGTTATTCAATTATATTGATCTGTAATGGAAAATTCCATCTGTATCCAGAGACTGAACTATGGAGACTGTTCATGGATCAATGCATTGTATTTCACACTTTTCTTTCTCAATTCCTTTTTTGTTTGTTTATTTTCCCCCTCATTTTTCCTTTTTTTTTTCACATAATGTGACAAATAAGGAAATATGTTTAAAAGAATTGTGCATATTTAACGTATATCAAATTGCTTGCTGTCTTGGGGAGGGGGGAGGCAAAGGAGGTAGGGAGGAAAATTTGGAACACAAATCTTACAAAAATGAATGTTAAAAGCTATCTTTACATACATTTGGAAAAAATAAAACACTTGAAAAAAAATTTTAAGTTATCTATTTTAACCTCCTGTCTGAAGAAGGAATGTTTTTCTTCTCTAGTACCCTATACCCAAGACATTATTATCAAGTCTTTTATTGACCATTTTCAGTTGTAGGTCATGTCTCTCAGTATAAAACTCAAAATAAGGCAACAGTGTGATGCAATGTCCTCACCACATGTCAAAGCTAATGCAATTTTAGAAATCATGGAAAGAAGTATAGTTTCTAGAAATAAGGTGTTCCTGCCTTCTGCCCTGGTTAGAGCACACCTGGAACATATTGCTAAGCTCTGGGTACTACAATTCAAGGACATTGCTTAGTTGAACATGGTAACCAGGATGATGAAAGGCCTTGAAATAGTTCCCTATGAGCCTTGGAAGGGAGGGGAAAAACTTAGGAGGAACATGATAGATAGCTATAAATGTTGCCATCTGGAAGAGACATTCTATTTGTCCTCTTAAACCTTAGAAGATAAACTTGGAAGGCCTGGGTGAAAATAACAAAAGTGAAAATATAGGTTTGATATCAAGAAACATTTCCTAACATTTAGAGTTTTACAAAAATGGAATACGTTACTTTGGAAGGTGTTGTTCTCCCTTTTTTTGAGGAGAGATCTTCAAACAAAGGTTAGATCCCTAAACACTGAGTGTGTTTTAATGGGAGTTTCTTTTGGGAATATGAGTTAATCTTTATGGACTCTGATATTTCTTTTTTTTCTGATGAATTTTTTTTTTTTTTTTTTTTTGCTGAGGCAGTTGGGGTTAAGTGACTTGCCCAGGATCACACAGCTAGGAAGTGTTAGGTGTCTGAGACCACATTTGAACTCAGGTCTTCCTGACTTCAAGGCTAGTGCTCTATCCACTGTGCTATCTAGCTGCCCTGAACTCTTTTTTTTTTATTAAAGCTTTTTATTTGCAAAACATATGCATGGGTAATTTTTCAACATTGACCCTTGCAAAGCTTTCTGTTACAAATTTTTCCCTCCTTCCCCCCAACCCCTCCCCTAGATGGCAGGAAGTCTAATACATGTTAATTATGTTAAAATATATGACAAATCAAATATATGTATACATATTTATACAGTTATCTTATTGTGCAACAAAAATTGGATCTACAAGAAAAAAACCTGAGGAAAAAAATGCAAGCAAATCTCAATAGAAAGTGTGAAAATGCTGTGTTGCGGTCCACACTCAGTTCCCACAGGCCTCTCTCTGGGTGTATATGGCATTTTTCATCACTGAACAATTGGAACTGGTTTGAATCACCTCATTGTTGAAGAGAACCATGTCCTTCAGAATTTATCATCATATAGTATTGTCATTGCCGTGTATAATGATCTCCTGGTTCTGCTCATTTCACTCAGCATCAGTTCATGTATGTCTCCTCAGGACTCTCTGAAATCATCTTGTCAGTCATTTCTTACAGAACAATAATATTCCATGGCATTCATATACCATAATTTGTCAGCCATTCTCCAATTGATGGGCATCCATTCAGTTTCCAGTTTCTAGCCACTACAAAAAGGGCTCCCACAAACATTCTTGCACATGTGGGTCCCTTTCCTTCCTTTAAGATCTCTTTGGGATATAAGCCCAATAGAAACACTGCTGGGTCAAAGGGTATGCATAGTTTGATCACTTTTTGAACATAGTTCCAAATTGCTCTCTAGAATGTCTGGATCCATTCACAATTCCACCAACAATTTGTGATATTTCTTTCAATTTGAAAATTCTTTGATTTTCTGAAGATAGCCCATTCTCTTTTGGGAAGACTCTACTTGAAAGAGAAATTTCCTCATGTTGAAGAAAAATTTATATTACTTTATCTTCCACCTATTGGTTCAAATTCTGTTCTCATTACATCATTTGAATATACCAACAGAAACTCATTAGATTGTCCTTAGTATTTTTCAATATCTTTATCCTCTTCTAAAGTTTAGCATTTGGGGCAGTTAAGGGAAAGCTCATAATTTTATTTTATTTTTTAAATTTCTCACAAAGAAAAGAATTTGTGATGACTACATATTTGTTAAGTAAATTCTTGGCATAATCTATATGAAATAGAATTAGAAATGATTGTGGCACTGCATCATTACTCTGGCATTAAATGATGCCATATGTCATGCTACTTTATTCTTGAATTTTACTTGACAATAAATCTTTTGGGAGATGCAAAAGCCCCAAAATATTGGATCATCAACATAGGTTTGGCACATAGTGAGCACTAAATAAGCATTTTTACATTTGTTCATTCATTCATCTTTAATGACTACAAACATTTAAAAAATTTTTTATCAATCTGCAATTCACTAAGTGCTCTGTATGTTTTGTTGAGCTCTGAGAAACAAGTTAAAAATCTGACTTTTTCAGCAAAAGAGAAGTCAAACTTTGTGAAATAACATGACAAACCTTACATTTCTGTGTTATCTTCTGTAATACTTATTTTGGTGCTTTACAAATAGCCATCTTTGATATGTATTAATTGAATTCATAGGCTATCAAGGAAGTCTTATATAACAGAGGAATTAGGGAGGTGGATGAATAGGATGGTGTCTTCTGTCCCTGGATAATGATTTCATTTTCATTTGGTTTGAAGCTATCATAATGTTTTTTATTTGGCTTGAGATCATCAGAATTTCATTATTTATAGTATTTAATTCCTGAAAGGACTCTTTAAAATAAAATAAAATTAAATTAAAAAATAACCCAATGCTGAGATTTCAAGAAACTCAATGATTTGCCTAAAGTTTTCTATAGACTCCAGCATCTTAAACTGTGGTTCTTGATCCTATATGGGGTCTCATAACTGAATGTGTGGGTCACAAAATTATGATTTAATATTAGTAAATATTTGATTTGTATACCTAGCTTATATACCTCTGTATTCAGGGTCACATAAAAATTTCAGGTGAAAAGGGGTTGTGATTGGAAAAATTTAAGTTCTTATATAGTCAACTAGTGGTACATCTGAGCCTAAGGCCTGAGTAAAATATCTTTTTACTCCCTGAAATTGACTGCCAAATGTAGCTTTCTTGGGGCTACATTGGTCATCTTTTTTGATTAAAATTAAATTTAATTACTGAGAAGGAGCTAGAGATGCACCGAAGAACTAAAGATTTGATTATTAAAAAAATACATTTTTTCCACTGTAATAGTTTTTCCACTGTAAATAGTTTCTTTTCTAATCTTGTGTATATTTTATGCATTTAAATACTTTATTCTTAGAAGTTTGTAGGATTTGACTGCCACGTCAGTCCAAGATCCTCTAAAAGTAAAAAATCAATGGATAGAGGAAGTTAGGTATTACACAGGACTAAATTCTTTCATAGCTTTACCCTTCTCTCCATTTCCTGATGGTCAAGCTCATTTAGTTCCGTCTAGATGTGATGACTAACTCAAGAACAGTTGTTACCCAAGTTAGTCTTCAAGGCTTCTTAAACTTTTTCCACTTGCAACCCCTTTTCATGGGAAAAATTTTCATGCAACCCTGGCCATATAGGTATTGTAAATCAATTTATTTATAATAAATCATAGAGGAATTTATTTTAAAGCAATCCTTTTGTATATATATGTATATATATGTAATTTGACCATTTATTAAAGATAAAAGCAATTTGCATGTTAATATGGATAGTGTTTGTTTATTTTTATATAAATAATTAAATCTTGGTGGAATCTATTACTGTTGCCAATTTTTTGTAACCTCCATATTCAGTTACATGACCCCATATAAGATTATGACTTGCAGTTTAAGAAGCTTTGGCCTAGAGTAGTGTACCTATGTATGTGTGTTGGGGATGGGGTAGAGTGGGATAAGGGTGTGTTGGGTAAAGAATAAGTAATAGATAAACCTAGAATGTACCTTCTGTTATATAATAATAATCATTAGTTTATGTGAGGTATTAATGGAACTTAACCTTTTTGTGACATAAATAACTCCTGAAGACTTAATAAGACTCAATTAAGACACATTGTGACTTTAATTGTTGCATAGACTCCCCTTTGCTAAAAGTCATAAGGAATAGATGCTATTAATTATGTTTTTTTCCTCAATTGTTGTCTAATTTACATTTCTGGTAATCCTCCATTATATTGTCTGAAATTTTATTCATTTTTTAAATGAACTAATTTCTGAAATAATGAGGTGTGGAACTTCAAAATTTTTAGCTTCTTATAATATTTTCATATCCTTTAGTATAGTAGTAGCAGAAGTCAGAGGGTGCAAAAAGTTACTTTTGACTACTGGTAAGAGACCAGGTAGAACTTGCTTCTAATACTTCTCTAGTGAGAGTTAATAAGGGTCTGAATTAAGGTCATAGAAATGAGGAAGAAAAGAAAGAGTCGAGGAGCAACATTTCATAGGAAAATCAAGAGAACTTAAGCAATTGATATTGTGTAAGGGCAGAGAACAGAATCAGACAAAGTTGAGACTTTGAGCCTGGGTTATTGGAAGAATTGTGATACTATTAAGGGATGTAGGGAAGAGGGGAAGAGGAAGCAGTTGGAAATGAGGAAGATGAAAATCTTGAGTCCTTAGTGTCTCTAGGCATTTTCCATGATTCAAAAATGGAAGATATTACAACAATATTGCAACAATATTTTTAAACAAAATTTGGCAAAAAATAATGTTGCCTCTTGGATATAACTGCCTTCTCGTTACTCGGTCAATTGTCCCATGTCCATATTTTACCAAGATGAGCAATTACATGTTCTATAATGGCAGTGGAGCAATAAAATTTATGTCTTGTCATCTTTAACAAGATTAGACATAACCCTTCTCATAAATATAATCCTGAATGGAGATTTTTAAGAACTTAAGTGTAGTTAAGGATCCTTGAGTTTATCCCTTATAGTTAATTAAAATCCTCCCCAAGAATCTGAAGATAATATAAGGAGGCTGAACATTTTGCCCTGGAAAGATGTACATGAATGATTTCTCCATACCTTGGTCAGCTTCAACTCTGTGTGTGGACGACAACATCTATGGTATATAGATTTCAAAACTGAGGCAAAGGGAGTAACTCCTATTCCTGCAGCAATGCACACACTGACTTGATAGTGAAAAACATCTGTAATAACAGCTCCAAATGGTCCATCCACTGCCAGTCTAAATGCACAAAGTAAAATGCAATTTAATTAGAAAATGTGGTTTCAAGGATGATAACAAGCCTAGTCCAAAAAGGAAAGAAAGCTCCACAAAAAAACAAATGCTATGGGTTTAAGATTGTTCTATTCGAGGAGTTGAAACTTGACTTGAAGATGTATGGGACTGCTTCCTTGTAGTGACAATGAGGCTGTCATTATGGGCAGAATCAATAGGCGAAAGGACAGATATTGACTTATTTTGGCACCTCCTGTCTTTCTTCTGTGATGGCCTCGCTTTGTAGTCATTGGAAGTTGTGTCCATGGAATCAAGGTTAGAGAAACAAGTACTTTTTATCTTAAGCTGGGCAAATGAAAAGCAGAAGAACTAAGGTGAGTTGGAAGACCTATATTGCCCTTTTGGAATGCAATTCCCTTCCTTTCTCACTTGTTTAATGAGAAGATTTAGTGTATACAAACTGAGCAGGTATATTGTATGTCATTCAAGTGTAATAGAAAACATTCATTTGGATTTCTTGGAAATTCACTACAAAGTCTGTTCTCAGGGAAATCATTGTACTTTACCTCTATCACAATATCTGGGCCAAACATATTCCATGATAATGATGTTTTAATTTCTCTATATTTAACATGTTTATGAAATGTTTCTGAGGAAGAATAACTTATACAGAGACCTCTTCTGGAAAGTAAATTCTATATTTAATATACTGCCATATCACTGGTAAAAGATGAGAAAAATTGTCAACATTTATATAACACTTTAAAGTTTGCAGACACTGTTAACTCACTTGATCCTCACACTAACCTTGGGAGGTAGGTGATATTTTTATGCCCATATTATATATGAGGAAATTGAGACCAAGAGAGGCTAAATAACTTACTCAGAGTCACACAGCTAGCTTGTGGAAAAATTTAAACTAGTTGAAGTTCAGCAAAACATGCTCAAAGGGCTATAAGACTGTGCATATTAGCAGTGTCTCTACTGGGTCTATATCCCAAAAGGATCAGAAAGGAGGGAAAAGGACCCACATTATATTGTAGCAACACTTTTTGTAGTGGCAATGAATTGTAAATTGAATAGATGACATTAAGTGGGGAATGGCTGAATAAGTTATGGTATATGAATCTAATGGAATATTATTGTTCTACAAGAAATGATCAACAAGCTGATTCAGAAAAATCTGGAAAGAATTGCATGAACTGATGCTGAATGGAGTGAGCAGAAACAAAAGATAACATTGTACACAGCAACATTAAGATTATGTGATGATCACTGTGATGGAGTTGGCTCTTTTCAACAACAAGGTGATTCAAGGAGTTCCAACATACTTCTGATGCAGAACAAACACCCTCTGCAACCAGAGAGAGAATTATGGAGACTGAATGGAGAATAATATTTTAATCTTTTGCTATTGTTGTTGGTTTCCTTGTGTTTTTTTTCCTTGTGTTTTTTTCCCTTTTGATGTGATTGTTCTGTGCAGCATGATGAATATGGAAATATGTTTAGAAGAATTGCACATGTATATCAGATTGCTGCTTGCTGTCTTAGAGAAGGGAGGAGGAAAAGAGGGAGAAAAATTTGGAACACAAGGTTTTGCAAAGCTGAATGTTGGAAACTATCTTTGCATTTA
This sequence comes from Myrmecobius fasciatus, assembly GCA_023553655.1. Taxonomy (NCBI): domain Eukaryota; kingdom Metazoa; phylum Chordata; class Mammalia; order Dasyuromorphia; family Myrmecobiidae; genus Myrmecobius; species Myrmecobius fasciatus. Next base: position 24,949 of record JAJPUD010013804.1, on the reverse strand, counting down.
TTTGGAAAAATAAAATTTTTTTTTTAAAAAAGGAATACTTGTATTTAAATCCAGCCTAAGACACTTGTTAAGTTGCTCAACACCTCAGCTTCAGTTTTCTCTTCTAAAAATGGGGATAATAATAGTACCTGTTTTATAGAATTCCAATCAAGATAGATAAAATAAAACATATAAAGTTCTTTGCAAATCATAAAGAACTTTATAAATATTAGGTATTACAGACATAAAATTTCCTCAGCATTCTCTGCTTGTTCTGCTCAGTCTCAAAGAGAAGAACTAGGATCAATAGGTGGAGTTAATGATGCAAATATGATTTGATGTAGTATTATATAAGAATAATTTCTGAGTATATCATAGATTCCCCTTTACCAGGAATCTTCAAGTCAATCAGTCAATTAACAAGCATGCATTAATTACATACCATGTGCTTTAATATTCAAATAATAGAAAGGTTAGAATGAAATAGTTCCTGCCCTTAAGAGCTTAGAGTCTTTCAAATAAAACTGGAAGGTCATGAGTTGATTATGATTAAGGGATTAATTAAAGTATTTCTAGTATTTCCAACTGATATTTTGTCGTTTTATAATTTTTTACTTTTTACAGAATGGATACAACTCATAAATGTGATGCTTCTAGGGTTGAAGTGCTCCCAATTCTGTCTTTCTTAATCAATTATGACTTAGTTTTTGTTTCCCTTGAATATTTTTTTTCTATAATATTCCTGCATAAATTTCTTTAGTGTTGTGCAGGATTTTCTAGAGTACTTTGACACATAGTTTCTCAAATTGAAAGAAAGAAAGAAAATAAATGAGATAAAACCTTTATTCTCACAACCTTGGAGAGAAGTATTGCTGTCTACTTTTTTAATCTTACATGCTGAAGATAATATTTTATAATGCATATAAACATACATTAAAATGAAATTTGATCCTAACCTTGGAAGCATCCAGGGTTCCTTAAATGATGTTTCTTCTGCTCCAAAAGCCTTAAACAAAGCTTCTGTCCAATCACCTGCAACACGTATATGTACACTAAAAAAGTCTTCCTCAGGGGCTGAAGTGAGGGTGAAAGGATGCCATTCCAACTGGGAAATGGAAGGGCACTGCAAAAAGATATATTGTCCAGGCTCCATTTTAAAATCACGCTTTTTCATATGAAGTTCCAGGACTTCAGAGGGATGAGTTATCACCTAAATCATAACAAGATAGTGATTTGCATTTTCATTCAAATTTAATTACAGGAAAGAAAGAATGAAATGGTCTGTGAAAGCACCTCCGAGGCTCTTTTAACTTGCTTTGGCATTCACCATCATCTTAGGTTTATGTTAAAAAAAAAAAAAAAGGAAAGAAAAATACAAAGTTTTTTTTTTCCCTCTAAATATGGGACTACATGTATTAATATAGGTAACTCTTACCTGGGGAGCAGCAGTACCTAGGCTATGACTGCTTGACCTACATTTTGAGACTTTCCCAGGAGTATGCTTAATTGAATCAAAGAAATTATAGATTAACAAGATTTTCTACTCAAATATATTTCTTTGATAAAAAATAGAACTCTTTATTACATAGCATTATCAAGTACCTAATATCCATTTCTACACAAATGTAACATTGTATTTCCCTCAAACTCTAAAGAAAAATAACTTCCATGTTCATTGTAGACATTTCCTTAAAGCCAAAAGTCTATGTAGAGTTTTAAGTGAGCAACACAATTATTTGGCATCTGAAAAAGCAAATGCAATCCTAGGCTGCATTAAGGACTAGGGAGAAAATAATCCCATTGAAGATTGCCCTGGTCAGAATCTAGAATATGGCTCCCAGATTTAAGTATTACATTTTAAGGAAGACATTGTTAGTTTGGGAAGCTTCCAAAAATGGATAACAAGAATTGTGATGAATCTAGAGATTAAATCATCTGAGCATCAGTTGAAGGAATTGGGATAATTAACTTAGAAGAAGATTTAGGGGAGAGACATTATAACTATTTCCAAGTATTTACAAGGTTATCATGTGACACAACAATTAAATTTGTATCATACTAGGAAAAATCCTAAACTTAGTCAAAGGAACCTAAGTTCAAATCACAACACTGATATTTAGTACCCGTATAACAATGGACAATTCACTTAAAATCTTTATATCTCAATTTTTCCACTTGTAAAAAATGATTATGTTGGACCAAAGACATGTAAAGACCTTTCAAATTCTAAAACTGTTTTCCTATGATTCTATCCTTGTCTCCAATGAATTGAACAAGAAGCAATGGGTGAAAGTTGCAGAGGCAAATATAGACTTTAAATGAGGAAAAAAATAATTCCAAGTATAATCATCCCCAAATTAAATGAACTATCTCATAGAGTTATAAGTTCTCCCTTCCTTCATGAGGCCTTCAAATAAAGACTTAATGACTACTTCAGCATGCTATAAAAAGGAGTTTTACACAAATAGGGGCTGAATTAAATGAGGGGCTTACTTCTAATTCTGAGATTCTGTGATTGTGTGAAAGATAGATTTCCCTAACCTTTGAGAAGAAGAAAAAAAATTCAATATCTATTTATGTTTTCTGGGTCTCAGACTAGCTACTCTTTGTGTATCTGGATATGAATCATAATCATTTCTTCTTGTACAGAAACAAAAAGAAGTGATTATTTCCTGTGTTTATATAGGATGGAAGAGGAATGATAGTGAAGGTAGGAACAGATACATCCAAGTCAAAAATGTCACTGCAGTAGCAAGTATATCTAAATATACTTTTCAGAAAAGTTAAAGTAAAAAGAAATATGGTGGAATCCCTATTATTGTCTCATAAACTATTGGCAGAATTCTGTAAACTGGTCTCATCACTAGACCTACTTTCTCTTCTATAAAATTAGTCATACTAAAAGATGCTCAGGATGCAAGCAATTATTAGACCAGAAGATGAGCCTCTAAATTATAGACAGTTCTGCAATAAAAATGGCAAATTAAAACTTGGACTAATAAAAATTTTTCATCTACACTCTGGCTTTTATTCCTACATAAAGCTGCATACATACCTTAGTAATGACAACTTTCTGTTGAAATCGCCAGAACCTAATTATCTCTTCACACATATACAAGACCACAGGGCCTAAAACCCATTTCCAAGCCTGTAGAGAACAGTAGAAAGAAAAAAGGGAAATGAAAATATGATCTCAATATTTTTTCTCTGGACAAGCCAGTATATGACATGATAGAATTAGGTTGTTTCCTTGTAACTCTTGCTGATTATCTTAGAGCTTATATCCTTTTACTAAATGCTAAACTATTCAATTAATCTCTGAAGTCCATGGGAAGTGCTTATTTAAGGGATTAAACCACTTGGTATTGATGTTTATGCTTACTTGATCAATGATACCTTTATATAATTAGAAAAAATTGAATTTTCAAAGAGATAAGAATGTTGAGAACATACTTTGATTGAGAGAGGATCATAAATGCTTCTAATTCCTCCAAAGTCCAAGGTTTATAAAGCAACATTAATGAATTCACAACTTGATAACATTATACTACTAATCGATGGCTTTGGTCTATGCTGTCTTTTGAGTTGGGGATTTACATATCCACATACAACTTCTTGGAATGTAAAGCACCAGATTCATTGCAAAGTATATTAATGCCAGGTTTACCAAGTCAACAGAAAAGAATAATTATCAGGACAACTCTTATGGTCACCCCAAATTTACATATACTAAAAAAGAAATCTTTGGACTACTATCATCAATTAATCAAGTTCCTACTAAAATATAAGTTCCTTAAAGACAGACTTTTTTCTTAATATCTTTGTATTTCTTGTAGTTCCAAAAGAAAGAATAAATACATACTTGGATAAATGATTGAATGGACTAATCAACTGCTCTTCTCTTTTGTATATTAAGTGTGGTAGTAGTTATAGGAAAAATATAAGATTTTTTTTTGAGAAGCTTAGAGTCTCCAACATTTACTTGCCAAATTTTATTTAATTTAATTCAAAACATTTATTAAATACTACATGATGCTAACAGGGAAGCTAGATGGTGCAGTAGATAAAGTAATGTAATGAATGCTTATTTCCCTGATTTCAAATACAGCCTTAGAAATTTTCTAGGTGTGTGATCCTCGGCAAGTCACTTAACCCTATTTACCTCACTTTCCTCATCTATAAAATGAACTGGAGAAGAAAATGACAAACTGCTCTAGCATCTTTGCCAAGAGAACCCCAAATGGAGCCATGAAAAGTAGGACATATCTGAAAATAACCAAACCAAACAACATTAGGCTTAGTAGATGGGCATATGAAGACAAAAATAAAAGTCCCCACCCTCAGAGAACTAACATTGTACTGAGGGGAAGGCAACATTTATACAGATGAATAAATATGAAAAATGTACAAAATAATAGAAAATAAAGTCAACAGGGAAGAGATTTTAAGCAGTTAGGAAGGAAAACCTCATGTAATAGTGGTATCTTAACTATGAGGAGTTATTCATAATATGATTTATGGTACAGTGGAAAGATTATTGAACATGGTGTTGAATTAACAGGTTTCTATTTTGGTCCTGTCTTTGTGACTATAGAGAAGTCACTGAACCTTCTTGGGCTTCAGGCCACTCTACTAGAAATATATTGTTTTAGATGGACTTTGAAGTCTCTTCCAACATGAGATCTATGACCTCATGATTCCACTGCATGTTCCTTTGGTTGTACAAGTCTATCTGCAAATTTCTAAAAGAAACATTATTATTAGTTTAAGCTTCTTATTCACTACATTGTCTGTTTTTGTCCTGGCATCTTTAACACCATTTTGTGGACAAGGTCTGTGTCTAACACTGCTTTTGCAATTCTATAACACTGAATTGACTGTTAGCCACATAATGGAAACTCAATAAATGCTTTTTGATTGATTGCTTTACTTTTCCAATCTTCCATAACTCTCCTTTCAGGTTCCTGACCTTTTTCTTCCAATTACTTTAAGTAAAGTACTTCTGTTTTACTTTTGCTATAGCTAAATTTTAGTTCTTGCTATTCTTTTTGGCTCTTTTGTTTGCCTCTGGGTTTATTCTCCCCTCAAAAGTCAACACTCACTAGATGCACTAACCTGCCTGCATCAACTTTCTTCTAAAATTCAGCACTAATCTTATAAATCTTATACACCAAAGGTTTGTTTTATATTGACAGTGTGAAGTACATTTAAATCAATCATCCTCACCTAAAAAAGGTTTAGGATTTGTATTGAGCCAGATAAGATTCAAACTATTTCCCCATCACTATTGGAGGAATTGTGAATGGATGGATGGAAGGGGAAAAAAGAAACATTATGGCAGTATAGACAAGAAAGGGGTAGAAATGAAAGGAGCAGGCAAAACAATAAATTGATAATTCTCCTCCCTTATATAAATCTGGGGGGTGTCTCTGGAGAAATAGGTTGTACAGAAACCATAGATAGAATTTTTCATACATGAGCCAATATCCTCATGATTTATATTTGAATTTCTGAATAAGACATTTTTTCTCATGCCTAAATATCTACTCTCTCATTTTTCTTTGTCAGTTAAATGTAATAAATATTTTTCCTTTTTGGTAATTCACATGCATATGGGATATTTTTTGGACCAAATTATCCAGATAATCACCAACTTTGTACTTAAATTGTAAAATTCTTGAGAGCAGGAACTTTGTCTTATTTTTTTGTTACATCTCTGAATCCTTGGAGACCTTAGAGATCATCTACTTTGACATCCTCATTTTACTCATTTAAAAAAATGGGTTAGTAAATAGTCTTTCAATTTTATTACTTTTTTCAAAGAACCAGCTTTTAGTTTTTGCCTTCTCTGTTTTGTCATCTTCTCTATTTTGTCATCTAATTTTAGGCTTTAGTTTTTAAAAAATGTATACTCAGTACATTAATCCTCTTTTTATCTATTTAGTTAATACATAATTTTGCTAATAATAATTTTGTTTTCATATATAATTTTTCTTATGGGATTTTTTTCTAACCTATACCTGCTGTGCCTAAATTTGCCATTTTCTTTTGCTATTATCCTCTTTTGTATAGGTAGTATTTCTATGATTTGGTTTTTTTTTTTTTTTGACCTAATTATTTAGTATGTCATTAAGTTTCTGTAGGTTTGTCCTTTTTCCTTATGTGCATTTGCCACTATTTTATTATGTTATAGTCTGGAGAGTATATGCTTAATATTTCTGCCCTTTTATATTTATGCATAATTATTTTTATAAAGATAATGGTTTAGTCTGAGAAATATACATATTTTTAAAGTCTTATTCAGAAGATATCACAAATCTTTTAAATCTAACTTTTCTAATGTTTTCAGCTCTACATTTTCCTTTTAAAATTTTTTTGTTAGATGTTCAATTTTGAAAGAAGCATTAGAGTCTTATAATACTTAAAAACTATTAATAAATGAATAAATCAAATCAACAATTATTGTTTGGTGTACTATCTGTATCCATTTGCAATTCAGTTAACTTTTACATACTTTTAAAACATTGATATTGTTTTAATGTGCATTGAACCCATAAGTACAACATAGTATCCTTTTTCTCTCAAATTATATGTTTTTATTTTTGCTTTGTGTTCACAAGATTGAAACTCGTATTTATTTGGAATTAGCTTATATGTAGTAAATTTTATTTCCAACTTTCATTCTCATTTCACATAGATCTTTTATTTTCTAGAAATGTTTTTTTCCCCAAACAGTAAATTGTTGAAGTTTTATTTTCTTATAATTTCTGCTATTCCCTTTCAATATTATTGAATTGCTTAATCTATTCACCTTTAAGATTACACATCAGTTAGACATGTTTTTCTTCACTTATTCCTTTTGTGCTGATTTTTAATCTCTCCTCCCTTAAGTGACATCTCTGTAACTAACTTCACTTATATCAGTTGGATGCTAGTCTATTCATGTAGGTTCCTCTCTATTCCCTTTGAACTGTCTTTGCAGTTTTTTAAATTAATAGTTTCTCATTGTTTCATTTTATGAATTCATTCATCATCCTTGCTCCTATTTTGACTCTTGCCTTTCTCCACTTCATAATCTTCACCTCTACCTTAGCTTATATAACATTATTTAACATTATTTGTGGCACTCTTTTCTAAGAAGTTTTTATTTACTCGGTACTCCCTTTTATATCTACCCCTCCTTTAGATTACAGTGAATTAGATTATCTCATTTGTGTGTTGTGCTATGTTTTCACTTGTTGCTTTTTTGTATGTACCTCACGAAGTATTTTCTGGCATATCAAATCTGAATTCCCTTCTCTATACCATTTCTATGTTGATGTGTTTTTAGATCTCACCATATTCTCTTTTCCTCATGTGTATGATTTATGCATTCATTCACTTTTTTATGTCTTTTTTCTGTAGGGCATTTCTTTTATTATGCTTCACTGTAAGAAATATCATTTTAGGAAAAAAGCAGTGTTGCATGGACAGTTATCATTGTATTTGAAATTATAGTAATTAATTCTAGTCTTTATTCTTTCAATGATCACTCAGTGCTCTGAGGAACAGGCTACCCTAACTTTGATTCTACCACCCCAAGTGCCAAATACTTTTAGTGACCCATAAATCCCTTTTTCTGGTTTGTGGGATCCACAACTCAAAGGAAGTATTTCTGTCCAGATGGAATCTTTTATAAGGACTCTCATGATTCCTTTTATGGTTTTATACTTTAATGGCATTCTTTGCTACAATGAAAACTTCCTTGCCCATCACCTCTATCCCATTGTTTTCATTCTACTTTCTCTTAACTCCACTTTCTTATTGATATGCTTTTAAAAAATTACCATCCCTTTTCCTTTTTGCTCAGCACTGTGATCAATTGACCCTTTCTATTTTGTCTTCTCTCTGTTTTAGAATTACCTCACTGTATTAACTGTACCACAAAAGATAGTATTTTGCTATAAAGGAACATGAAATGCAATCCACAAATAATCATTCTACTCTTCTTCCCTTTCCCTGATTCAAACTCTTTAGCAATTAGATGCTTTTTGTCTTTTATTAATGGTCCCTCCTTTTGCCCCTTAGTTCATTTTTTTTTTTTGTTAAGCAATACCCTATAAATATGAGGTATGGTTGTTTAGTTTTTTTCTTATGCTTTTATTTATTCTTCTTATGTTTCTATTTGGGTTTTTTTTTTTAACCTGAAAGTCTGCTTCCATATTGTTTTAGGGTGGCTCAAATGTTTCTTTTGTTGGGGAGTGTCTATCTTTTTCATTAATTATTAGGCTCAGTTTTGTGAAATATGTTATTTCAGATTGCCTCAAATTTCTTTTTTTTAAAAGACATTATTCAATTTCATTTCCCCATGTGTTGTAGCTTTAGAATAAAGTTAAACTATTTGAACTGATGTTTCTTTATAGTTGAAAAACTGATTTTACAAAAAAATTTTGTTTACAAAATTTGCTGTTAGGTGCTAAGATTCTAAAATTAAACCATACTATGAATTTCAAGGGTTAGTCCATGGAATAAATAAATACTTGCTTAAAAGTATTTAAAAGTTTCTTGTGCTATTTCTTCTGATATGATAATAAGATTTAAAAATTTATCATGCTCCTTTGGGTACTTTTGGTTCTATATTTATCTTTCTGTTCAAGATCAGTCACTTTGACTTGAATAAAATTCCTATTTTTTCAAAGTTTTGGCTTCTATTCTGAAAACTTTTCTTCCATTTCTATATATTTTTTTATTCTAAATTTGCCTCTCTTTTGGTTAAATCTTTGAATTCATTATTATGTGTTTCAACTTCTGTAATTTTTTCTTTGTCTTTGATTTAAGAGCTTTGGTGTCTAACATAATTTCCAAACTAAGATTATTTAAAAGATTTATTTCTCTTTTGTATTTCTTGCTAATATTCTATGATTTCTGGGGAACTAAAATAATTTCTTTTGTATAGAGAATTTGAGTTTAATTTTTTTTTCAGTATAATAGTTTTCAGTATGTTATGACTTTCTTTTGAATTTTTACCCATTTTTCTTTCTGTCTGTATAGATCATACTTGATTGCCAACTGAGTTTATACTCAATCCTTCTCATCTAGCCTTTATTCTAAGGAACCCAACAACTCTAAATTTCAGTTATTTCCTCCCCTCCCTGTCCCCTCACTTTCTGATTTCATTATACTTTCATCTACCCAAAGACTTTTTAAAAATTTGCAGATATGTATTAAAAAAAATCCATGTAACTCTCTACCAGGAATGAAATAGTACTAGTCAAGCAGTATTAGTTTCTTGTGTTTCTAACCCTTTAATTTTGCCTGCTTTCATCTGAAAATAAAATCTAGTATAAGAAAAGACTATCTGATGTTCTTTGTTCAGGCTTAGCTAAAGCTTTTGTCTGAAGTATTGTGGTCACTTACTAATAGCTTTAAAACACAAAAATATTTTTTAAAGAAGGTTAAGACCCTTTGCTTGACTAAGAAGAATCCAGAAATCTTTGTGAAATGCTGTAAACATCTATCTTTGGAATCTGTAATCTTGGAGAGCTGAAGAACTACATGAGTTATAATTTGTCCCTGTGATTGGTTTAATTAATACGAGGGTTATATTATGATGAAAATTGTTTCTTGGAATAGTAAGAATTTGTCTGTACAGGAGTGATGTTAATTGGAATTCAAGAGCTACATGAAGTTAGAGAGTTGAGTAAAAGATAGGAAATAAAGAGACAAAATAGGTATGATGCAGTGGAGTGTAGGAACCTCATTGTGTCCTTGGGATGCCTTTTCCTTTCAGGGTCTACGAGACATCAGATAGAATACTGCACAGTTCAGCCAAGCGGTAATTGTACAGCCCACACAAGCTTTGAATCAGGATCCATTAAAAATAATGGGAAAGACTGACAACATGAGTTTGGGTGTGCAAGGAGGTGTGGCAGGAGAGAGTTAACAGAGAGATGGGTAAGTTTCCCCCCTTTTAATGATAATTAATGTCAGTGCATGCAGCAAGGAGCAGGCTCTGGTCTGTATTCATGGAGCGTTGGAGGGTATTGATTTTTTTATGGAGACACTGTAGCTGAAAATTTTAGAGAAGCATTCATGTCCTTCATTAATATGCAGGTTGGATAGTGGCTAACGATAGTTTAGTTTAAGATAGAGAGAATCTATACTGGCCATTAAAAGAGCTACAGTCTAATGGACATGTCTATTCAGTTTCCTTCTGTTTTTAACATTTCTCCTTGTATTTTTTCCTCTTTAAAATAATGCACGACAGTGTTCTAAAGTATGGTTTTTAAGGTATAGAAAAGGAGTTTTTTTTTGAAGTAAACGTTCTGTATTCTTGATATATTGGTCACTTAATTATCTGATTTCCTTTGCATTCATATTTCATCTATGTGTTCTTTTAGGGCCAAACCCTTTGTTTTTGTCTCCTGCTTCCTCTATTTTTCAATCTATTTCTTTTCAATGTATCTCTTTTATGTGGTCCCAATCTTCTGATTAAGGTTTACCTGTCCATTCCTAGGGTGCAACAGGGAATAAAAAAGAGTTGGGAGAAAGGATTTGGGCATAGAAGGAACAGAAGGACAGAGTAGAAATAGAATTTTTCTTGAGTAATGTCTTTTATAGGACTTCCATTTTTTATTTGAAGTGTGTACTTGAATTCAAAATGTCAGTAATATCCATTCTCATATGAGTATAAAAACATTCAAAAATCAAATAAAGTGATGTGGTGGAAGGGGAGGCATGATAAAGCAAATCATCTTTTGCCTTTTTGAATGTCATTGCATTATACCTCTTTGTAAGTAATCAAAAGATTGTTAGTAGTTAGTAGACAAAAAGCCAAAAAAGACAAAAAGTAGACAAAAGTAGATAAAAGTTGTGTCTGTTAGTGACATTAAATATTTTTCTTTTAATCAGAAAAAAGGAAACAAAATTCCTATTTATTTATATTTTCACTAGGTTTTTGTAAGAAAGGTCATCAGGAGAGATCATTCTTACCGAAGGTTCATTGCCAGAAAACTGTGGCAAGGGACACTGAGTGGTTTCTTCCCATTCAGTGAGATGATCTTTACAGTAGGTGACATTGTGAAGCATCAAACTCTCCAGTGTCTGACTTCGGACAATCTGTCTTCTCATACAAAAAATGCCCAAAAGACAAAAGACAAACATTGGCATTTTCCTTTCAACATTTTCCCCCAAATGATATAACACTGTAAGACCATTTCATTCTAGTATATAGTGACAGATTAGTTTGTTGTTTTGTTCAGTTACTTTAGTCATGTCTGACTTTTCATGTCCATTTGGGGATTTTTCCTGGCAAAAATACTGGAATGCTTTGTCATTTCCTTCTCCAGTTCATTTTTTAGATGAGAAACTAAGGCAAACAGGGTTAAGTGATTTGCCCAGGATCACATGATTAGTAAATGTTTGAGGCTGGATTTCAACTTAGCAAGATGAATTTTCCTGACTCTAGGCCCAGCATTCTCTTTACTGTGTTGCCTAGATGCATGTAAATTAGCTTCTTTAGAATATGTTATTGCCATTATTATCATTTCCTTAGCATGGATCAGAGAACCTGAATGCAAATTCGTCCTTTGTTTTAGTAATATTATGACCTATCAACACCTACCCTACTGTTTGCAAATAGAGTAGCCTATCCATGAGTGGAGCATTTCTTTTCTAAGTATTCAAAATAATTTGCCACTCCTTATGGTTTTCAAAAGGAGAAAAAAAAAGGATGGACCCTAGAATTTTGAGCTAGAAGGGACTTTGAAGCATTTCCAGGGAATACAGTATGGACCAGCACAAAGCTTTCTGGATTTGATACCACAGGACCTAAATACAAATTCCATGTCAAATGCAAACTGTGAGCAATTGGAAAAGCCATTTAATCTCTAGTCCTTAGTTACCTCATCTATAAAGAATTTGGTTGACCATTGTTTTAATAACTTTCATATAGTATTTAAAGCTTTGCAAAACTCTACATAAATTACAACATTTGAATCTGACAGAAAAACAGTGAGGTAGAAACACTATAAGTATTAATATTCCCATGTTACAGGTGGTGAAAACTGAAATAGAGACAGGTTAAATGACTTTTCCATAGTCACATGGCTAATAAATTCTGGAGACAGGATCTGAAGATAAATCTTTCTGACTCCCAAGTTGGAAAGCATTTAACCTACTTTATATTGTTCTATTAAAAGCTTCCTAAATAAAGCAGAGATGAGGGTACACACCTATAATCTCTAATGCTGAGGAAGCTGAGGCTGCTGTATGGATTACTGGAGTTTAGGAGGTCTGAGTTGAAGTAGGGCTAAAACTGATTCAGTGTGCATACTAAACCTGGGACCAGTATGGTGAGTGCCCTGAAGCAAAAGGTGACCTGACTGCTGCCTAAGGAGAAAGTGAACCAGCCCAGATCAACAGAGCAGGTCAAACCTTCAGTGCCAGTCAGTTGGTAGGATTCAGGCTGTGGGTGGTTGGTATACTTCAATTCATGTATAAGATAGGAAAAACAAATCACACAAAAAGAAAGAGGAAAGAGAGAAAGAAAAGAATTGAGAAAGGAGAGAAAGTTGTGTTTATTTTTTTAATCTACCTATATTCATGATCCATAGAATCAGATTCTAGTCAATTCTGAAAGTTGATTTTGGTCAATTGACTATCTTTCTGTCAGTGGATTCTCCTTTCTTTTGCAAGTTTATTTAACTTTTTCTTTCTCATTTTTTGACTGATGAAGGGACTTTGAGGAAAAAGGTCAGGAGAAGGGCAAGGCACAGTAGTTTTAGCTCTTCAAAGACTACTGCACGTCCTAGAGTCTGACAAGGTCACAGTGGATCATTTGTGAAGCTTCCTTCATAATCACATTAAAAAATCTGAGGTGGGAACTTGAAGTGAGCCTTACCAGTTGGTATGACTATTTTTAATTCAAATATAGATTAATCTTTGGCCAGTTCTTCCTGAGACCTGTTTCAGAGTCCATTTCCAAGTTCGCTCACCTGTAATCTGGTGGAGCTGCATGGACAGTCAAAGCAGGTCATGTTGGAATTTCTCTTTTATTTGAATAAAACTATATTGTACTAAGCTGAGGGGAACATTAATACTGGGAACTGAGAAACTCTGACCCTACACAAACTCATCATCCTGGTGTTTTCTTGGGTCACCCAGACTTTTTGCACCTTATGGGGTATGAAAACAGAGAGCAGCTGGATATCCATAGAAACCATCTGGATATCATGAATCATTCTGACTGGACAGCTTTGTGGAGGTTATCTAGCCTGGAAAATATTTTCAGTTAGGTAAGCAGTTATATTTAATTCTCCAATTAAAAAAAAGTGATTTACAGAATGACTAATTTAAGAAGTAGATTATTTTGTTAACAAACTTTTATTAAGAGTTTACTATGTGGGTGACAATATTATTAATCTTAGAACGATCTCTAAGGTTTTAACAAGTTCAAGAGTTGCACCTAGTAGTAGATGACAATGGCCATGGGTCCAAGAACAACTTCTGACACCCACTGCCTGTGTGATCCTGGGCAAGTCATTACAAAACCCCAGGCCATTCTTTGCAACCTACTTTGCAGAGCAGGGGATGATCTACAGTGACAGAGAGGTTTATTCACTAAGATTTCCCTACAGCAAAGACATTGCAGGCCCACTTAAAAACAAAAGAAAAATCCCCAAAACCCCACTTGAACAAATGAATCTACTATTACAAAATCTTCCTTTGGAATTTTCAAGTGAATTCATTCATGGCCATTTAACTCCAGGATACTTAAAGCACCCAAGATTAAGTGGAGTTATGGTTGAGTATTTCAGTCCTCTCTGATTTTTTATGATATATTTGGAGTTTTTTGGGCAAAGATATTGGAGCCATTTGCCATTTTCTTCTCCAGCTCATTTTTACAGAGGAAGAAGCTGAGACAAGTGACTTGCTCAGAAACACATAGCTAATATATATGTAATATATAATAAATATAATGTAATATATAATAAATCTGACGCCAGTTTTGAACTCAGGGAAATGAGGCTTCTTGACTTCAGGCCTAGGACTCTGTCCACTGAACTAGTTGCCCATTAAGTGAAGTTCCTATACCCAAATAAGTCTCTCAAAAAAGTAAATATTGCATTTTCCAGTTTGCATCAATTCATCCACATTAAAAAATTCCCAAGTGGTCCACTACAAACTTAGATTCTCTCATGTTTACAGAGTGCAGAAACACATTGTTGGGGTCAAGTTAAGGGAAGTACATAAGGAATCACTATGGAAAGGATTACTATTCAAGTAGGGAATCTGGGGGGATTCTCAACTACATTGCAAGGTAACAGCTGTCATGAAAGGAGACGGAGCAGACCCCCAGGAAAAAGGATAGTTCCTCTGACAGAAGACAGTTGTGAGACCTTGACATCCCCAAGTAGACAAGCTAGTTTGCACTCAGGAAACTACCCAGAGGCCCAGCTAGAACTGCCCTGAGCAAGAAGTGTTATTAAATTGAAATGCAGCGGGGAATTGAGCAGTGTGAGGGTACTGGGAAGCATACTGGACTTTGAAGTGGCAGGCCTGGCTTCTCCATTGTGGCTTTATCACTTACTAGCTTTGTAACCTTCAGCAAATCACTTAACAGTTCTGAATCTTTTTCCTCTGCTGTAAAATGAAGGGTTAGATTAGATCAATGGTTTCCAACTTTTGTTCCATGAACCACTTTCAACAACAAAAAAATTCATTGTGAACCTCCAGGGTAATTTGATATACTACTCTTAATATTTTTTTAATTACTTACTGATTGAGGCAACACTATAGAATTTTTAGCATGAACCCCTTTGACCATCATGAAGAACCCCTTGAGGGATTTGCAAACCAATAGATGAGAACCACTGGATTACATAATTATAGCTCACATTTGTATCTTGCTTTAGAACTTCCAAAGTCAGTTCAGTTCAATTCAATTGATTAACTTCTGTCTTTGCATCCCCAGTGCCTAGCACAGTGCCTGACACATGGTAGACACTAAAGAAATGCTTATTGATTGATTTAATTAAAAAATCAAAAATGCCTACAAAATGCAAGGCATTGTGATCTCAAAGACAAAAACAAAACAGAACTGTTCAAGGACTTTACATTCTATTGGGAGGATGCAACATATAAAGATTTTAGTAAAAAAAATATACCTTCTATATAAAAAATACAAAGAAATTTAAAGTTGTAAAGAGTACTGACTAGGAGAGAAGGGAATCAGGAAATGCTTTATGTGTGAAGTGGCACCTAAGTTATGTCTTGGCAGACTCTAAAACTCTTAAGAGATGGAGTTGAGGAGGGGGAGTGAATTCCAGACTTGAGAGACTAGCTACCTAAAGGCATCAAGGTGCTAGGATTGAATATTGTTAATATGGGTTCCTCAAATGTAGATTAAAAGCTGAGTTTCTTGAAGGCAAAAACTGCCTTTTCCTTGTTTTTTTTTTAATCAAAGAATTTAGCACAATACTTGGTACATAGCATTTATTGATGCTTATTTCTCACTGAATAATTGAATGAGTCACAGATGAGAGATCTGTTTGACAGAATATAAAAGCTAGTAATGGCCTTATAGTAAGTGTAGCATTAATTTGAATCCAGGTCCTCTGCCTCCTAATCTCATCCCATTTGCATGTCCTATGCTGCCTCCTAGGGACAGTAGCAATGACAATCAGTGATGATGGCAATGACCATGGTGATGGGAATGAGTCTGGCCCTCTGCTAAAAGAGCAGAACCAATTTGAGATGTATTGGGAAACAGAGAGTAGAGGACATTAGACAGTCTGATGTTTCTTCTCCAATAGGGTATTTCATAGTGTTGTTTCACACCTTATGGTTGATTATCTTCCTTAGACACACATTCATGCTGCTTCTTTTGGACTGTGAATACCTATCACTTAGCTGGAGCTTTGAACCACAAGCCTTGGAAAATTTAACCAATCACAGAGACTGGGTGGGAAGCAAATGTAAGATGAGGGAATCACCCCTGCATGGATCTAACTTGTGTATGTTTAACCATGGAAGGGCTGCTGAAGGGCCAGGTAAATTTGTCTGGAACCAGAAAATGTTGGACTCCATGTGCTACATTGTGCTGAAGATTTCCAATTTTAGATTAAAATGCTTTGTTCAAATCTATAATTCATAATAGGGAATCACAGTTCTTTTATGAAAATGTGGTAGCTACTACTGTTCTAAGAAGAAGGAGATTTTGACTCAAGTTCCAGCTTGACCATGTATTGACCAGTTCTGTAATCTTGGGTAAATCCACAAACTATCTGAGTTTCTTTTCCCCCACCTGCAAAATTGGGTGGGGTATTTCTGTATGATCTTGTGCAAATTTAGTTATGAAATATCATTCTCTAATAGGAACATTTTCTCTTAGTAGTATGACATCAAGGTCGTTGAAGCAAGAGTGATACAGATATAGAAGATTCCTTCAGCATTTTCTTTTCAAACTCTTTTTATGAATGATATAATGAGGTGAATGTCAGATGAATTTTCTAGCACCACACAATGGTAGAAGCATAGCTAAAGTCTATCTGTGTGTTATGAATCTATCAGAATGACAATCACAGGTTTTTGGGATACACAGAGTTTTAATATATTATCATCTATGAATAGAATGTGGACTTACCCGGTTCCATGGATAGCCAAGACAAGGAAGAAGATAACAAATGTGTGGTGTGTATACCAGAATAACTCATATGAGACCTGTCTAATGAAATCAGTTGATGATGTCATGATCAAAATCAAAACCACCGAGATCACCAGTCCAGTTATACCAGCTATTGTGGTTAGGAATTCAGTAATTATGTTCTGAAAGAAATACATCTCAATTAGTACATGTTTTAAAGGTATTTTTTCTATTAATGACTAGAAAGCAAGAGCCTAAGATATTTTATGAAAGAAGGGAAAAATAAAAAAGGAAGAAAAAAGTAAAGAAAGGAAGGAAGATGAAAAGAAAGAGAAAGAAAAAAGGAAGGAGGGAAGGCAGGAAAGGAGAAAAAATGGGAAGAAGGAAGGAAGGGAAGGGAGAAAGAATGGGAAGAAGGAAGGAAGGAAGAAAAAAGGAAGGTAGGAAAGAGGAAGAAAGAAGGAAGAAAATAAAGAGGAATGGGGGGCGGAGCCAAGATGGCGAACTGCGGACAGCTTTCTCTGTGAACTCCCTCCGACAATTCCCTCAAATCCAGAAAGTAAGCCTTAAAACTGGTTCCTGAGTGAGGTCCTCACCAAGCATTTGGACTACAACGCACTTCTATAAAAGATCTACCTTGAAAGAACTCCGGAGAAGGTTAGCCTCAGGGGAAATCGGCCTCCGGTCGCGATCGGACTCCAGCCGGGGCGGAAGTCAGGGCTGCGATAGAGGGGCGGATTTTGGGCACCCAGGAAGCCCCTGGGAGACGCCTGGGCCACTTTGCTCTGCTTGCGGGCAGGTGCTTTGGCAGATCTGCCTTTGGAAGGGGGTGGATTGAGAAAAGCTGAAAACGTGGTCCTGGTGCAAATCTAGCCCGACCAGCCTCAGACCGGAAGTCAACTCGGCAAACTGCCCCAGGGCAAATATAAATTGTTGCAGTTTTCTCGGCTTTTGACCAATATCCCAACTTTAAATCATGAGCAAGAAGCAGAAGAGAGCTCTCACCATAGAAAGCTTTTACGGAGAAAAAATAGAACAGTCCCCAGATCCTGACATTATGAAAACAATCCCAGATGAAGCCACAAAGGCAGACTTAAGTTGGTCTCCCTTTCAGAAGGCTTACCTGGATGATTGCATTAAGAATCTCAAAAGAGAGCTAGAAGAAGAATGGGGAAATAAATTGAGATCAGGGCAACAGAAATATCAAAAACTGGAAAATAGGACTGGTGAATTGGAAAAAGAAAACAGTTCACTGAAAAACAAAATTGGTGAATTGGAAAAAATCACCAATTCACTGGAAAATAAAAATGGTGAACTGAAAAACAAAATTGGTGAATTGGAAAAAGACAACAATTCACTGAAAAACAAAATTGGTGAATTGGAAAAAGACAACAATTCACTGAAAAATAAAACTGGCAAAATGGAAAAAGAATGCATTGAATCCAGAAATTCAATTGGCCAGCTACAAAAGGAGCTAAAAAAGATAACTGAAGGAAATAATACTCTAAAAATTAAAATTGAACAAATAGAAGTAAATGACTCAATAAGACTTCAAGAATCAGTTAAACAAAAACAAAAAAATGAAAAAATAGAAGAAAATATGAAATATCTCCTAGGAAAAACAACTGACTTGGAAAACAGATCCAGGAGAGACAATTTAAGGATTATCGGACTCCCTGAAAGCCACGATGAAAAAAAGAACCTGGATGCTATCCTCCAGGAAATCATGAAAGAGAATTGCCCTGATGTTTTAGAATCAGAAGGCAAAATTGGCATTGAAAGAATTCACCGATCACCTCCAGAAAGAGACCCCAAAATTAAAACCCCAAGGAATATCGTGGCCAAATTTCAGGACTATCGCACCAAGGAAAAGATATTGCAAGCAGCTAGAAAGAAACAGTTCAAATACCGAGGAACTGTCATTAGAATTACACAGGATCTGTCAGCTTCCACATTGAAGGATCGAAGGGCCTGGAACCAGATATTCCGAAAGGCAAAAGAACTTGGATTACAGCCAAGAATAAGTTATCCAGCTAGAATGAGCATCTTCTTCCAGGGAAGAAGATGGTCATTCAATGATACAGGAGAATTTCACCTATTTCTAATGAAAAGACCTGATCTGAACAAAAAATTTGACCTCCAAATAGAGAACTCAAGAGAAACATAAAAAGGTAAAAAGGAAAACTCTTGAGAACTATATTCCTACTATAGGTATCCTTTAAAGAATGGCAGTATAATTTGATTTTTCTTTGATAATAATGGAAAAGAAATTAGAGGTAGAAGGGATACCATACTGAAAAAGAAAAAGGGGGGAGGGGGGAAAAGGAGGCAAAATAAAGTAAAAATATAGGAGGTAAAATAAGGCAAAATCTCATAAAAAGACATAGAAGATCTAATATAATTGAGGGGAAGAAGGGAAGGTGACGAGTATTGTGTAAACCTTACTCTCATTAGATTGGACTCTAAGAGAGTCAGATACATTTGGCTTCAAAGAAAGCACTGACCCTCCTTGTGGGAAGGTAGGAGGGAGGGGAGAAAAGGAAAGGGATAAACTAATAGAAGGATTAGGGGAAAGGTATAAAGGGGAGGGAGGGACTCTAAAGGGAGGAGGATTATTGGTGGGAGGTGGTCTTCAAGAGCAAAGTACTGGGGAGGGGGGAAGGGAGAGAAGGGAAAGGGAAGAGAAAATCATAACTCTGGGTAAATAAGATGGCAGGGAATACAGATATAGTTATTTTAACTGTGAATGTGAACGGGATGAACTCTCCCATAAAACGGAAGCGGGTAGCAGACTGGATTAAAAGCCAGAATCCTACAATATGTTGTTTACAAGAAACACATCTAAAACATAGAGATACATACAGAGTGAAGGTAAAGGGCTGGAGCAGAATCTTCTATGCTTCAGGTGAACAAAGAAAGGCAGGGGTAGCAATCCTTATCTCGGATCAAGTAAAAACAAAAATAGATCTAATTAAAAGAGATAAGGAAGGAAACTACATTTTACTAAAGGGTTCCATAGACAATGAAGCAGTATCAATACTTAACATATATGCACCAAGTGGTATAGCATCCAAATTCCTAGAGGAGAAGTTAAGAGAGATGCAAGGAGAAATAGACAGTAATACTATACTAGTGGGAGATCTCAACCTTGCTCTCTCAGAATTAGATAAATCAAATTCCAAAATAAATAAGAAAGAAGTTAGGGAGGTTAACAAAAGGCTAGAAAAGTTAGGTATGATAGATCTCTGGAGGAAATTGAATGGTGATAGAAGGGAGTATACTTTTTTCTCAGGGGTTCATGGAACTTATACAAAAATTGATCATGTGTTAGGGCATAAAAACCTCAAAATCAATTGCAGAAAAGCAGAAATAGTAAATGCATCCTTCTCAGATCATGATGCAATAAAACTCACATGTAATATAAGGCCAGGAGAAAATAGGCCACAAGTTATTTGGAAATTAAATAATCTAATCCTGAAGAACGAATGGGTGAAAGAGCAAATTATAGACACAATCGAAAATTTCATCCAGGAGAATGACAACAATGAGACAACATACCAAAATTTGTGGGACTCGGCTAAAGCGGTTATAAGGGGTAATTTTATATCTCTAGATGCTTACTTGCGTAAAACAGAGAAGGAGAAGATTAATGAACTGGGCTTACAATTAAAAAAGCTAGAAAAAGACCAAATTACAAACCCTCAATTAAATACCAAATTGGAAATTCTGAAAATTAAAGGGGAGATCAATAAAATTGAAAATAAGAAAACTATTGAATTAATAAATAAAAGTAAGAGTTGGTTTTATGAAAAAACCAACAAAATAGATAAGCCTTTAGTTAATTTGATTAGAAAAAGAAAAGAGGAAAATCAAATTATTAGTCTCAAAAATGATAAGGGAGAACTTTCCTCCAATGAAGAGGAAATTAGAGTAATAATTAGGAGTTTCTTTGCCCAACTTTATGCCAATAAATTTGAGAATGTAAATGAAATGGAGGAGTATCTACAAAAATATAGATTGCCCAGATTAACAGAAGAGGAAATAAATTATTTAAATAGCCCTATTTCAGAAAAAGAAATAGAACAAGCTATTAATCAACTCCCTAAGAAAAAATCTCCAGGACCAGATGGATTTACATGTGAATTTTACCAAACATTCAAGGAACAATTAATCCCAATACTATATAAACTATTCGAAAAAATAGGGAAAGAAGGTGTACTACCAAATTCCTTCTATGACACAGATATGGTGCTGATAGCTAAACCAGGTAGGGAGAAAACTGAGAAAGAAAACTATAGACCCATTTCCCTAATGAATATTGATGCAAAAATTTTAAATAAGATTTTAGCAACAAGATTACAGAAAGTCATCCCCAGGATAATACATCATGACCAAGTAGGATTTATACCAGGAATGCAGGGCTGGTTCAATATTAGGAAAACTATTAGCATAATCAATTATATTAATAACCAAATTAATAAAAATCATATGATTATCTCCATAGATGCAGAAAAAGCCTTTGATAAAATCCAACACCCATTCCTATTAAAAACACTGGAGAGTATAGGAATAAATGGGCTTTTCCTTAAAATGATAAGTAGTATCTACTTAAAACCTTCAGCAAGCATCATATGTAATGGAGTTAAACTAGAACCATTCCCAATAAGATCAGGAGTGAAACAAGGCTGCCCACTGTCACCATTACTATTTAATATTGTATTAGAAATGTTAGCTTTAGCAATAAGAGAAGAAAAAGAGATAAAAGGAATCAGAGTAGGTAGTGAAGAAACCAAATTATCACTCTTTGCAGATGACATGATGGTATACTTAGAGAATCCTAGAGACTCAACTAAAAAACTACTAGAAACAATTCACACCTTTAGCAAAGTGGCAGGATACAAAATAAATCCACATAAATCATCAGCATTTTTATATATTACCAATAAAGTTCAGCAGCAAGAGATACAAAAAGAAATCCCATTCAAAATAACTGTTGATAGTATAAAATATTTGGGAATTTATCTGCCAAGGGATAGTCAGGAACTATATGAACTAAATTACAAAACACTTTCCACACAAATCAAATCAGACCTAGTCAATTGGAAAAACTTAAAATGCTCATGGGTAGGACGAGCGAATATAATAAAAATGACAATACTACCCAAACTAATTTACTTATTTAGTGCCATACCAATCAAACTCCCAAGAAATTATCTTACAGATCTAGAAAAAATAGTAGCAAAGTTCATTTGGAAAAACAAAAGGTCTAGAATTTCAAGGGGATTAATGAAAAAAAAGGCTGAAGATGGTGGACTTGCTGTACCAGATCTAAAACTATATTATAAAGCAGCGGTCATCAAAACCATTTGGTACTGGCTAAGAAATAGAGTAGTCGATCAGTGGAATAGGATAGAATCACAAGACAAACTAGGCAATAACTATAGCAATTTGGTTTTTGATAAACCCAAAGACCCCAGCTTTTGGGATAAGTATTCACTATTTGACAAAAACTGCTGGGAAAACTGGAAACTAGTGTGGAAGAAATTAGGGCTTGACCCACATCTAACACTACATACCAAGATAAGATCTAAATGGGTTCATGATCTGGATATAAAGAGTGATTTTGTAAACAAGTTAGAGGAATATAATATAGTTTACCTCTCAGACCTGTGGAGATGGAATAAATTTATGTCCAAAGAAGAACTGGAACTTTTAATTGAAAACCAGATAGATAACTTTGACTATATTAAATTAAAAAGTTTTTGTACAAACAAAATCAATGCAGACAAGATTAGGAGGGAAGCAATAAATTGGGAAATCATCTTTACATTTAAGGGTTCTGATAAAGGTCTCATCTCTAAAATATATAGAGAATTGTCTCATATTTATAAAAATTCAAGCCATTCTCCAATCAATAAATGGTCAAAGGATATGAACAGACAATTTTCAGAGGATGAAATTAAAACTATTTATAGTCATATGAAAAGGTGCTCCAAATCACTATTGATCAGAGAAATGCAAATCAAGACAACCCTGAGATACCACTTCACACCTGTCAGATTGGCTAAAATGACAGGAAAAGTTAATGATGAATGTTGGAGGGGTTGTGGGAAGGCTGGGACACTGATGCATTGTTGGTGGAGCTGTGAACGGATACAGCCATTCTGGAGAACAATTTGGAGCTATGCTCAAAAAGTTATCAAACTGTGCATACCCTTTGACCCAGCAGCATTTCTATTGGGCTTATATCCCAAAGAAATCATAAAGGAAGGAAAAGGCCCCACATGTGCAAGAATGTTTGTGGCAGCCCTTTTTGTAGTGGCTAGAAACTGGAAATTGAATAGATGCCCTTCAATTGGAGAATGGCTGAATAAATTATGGTATATGAATATTATGGAATATTATTGTTCTGTAAGAAATGACCAGCAAGATGATTTCAGAGAGGCCTGGAGAGACTTACATGAACTGATGCTGAGTGAAATGAGCAGAACCAGGAGATCATTATACACAGCAACAACAGTACTATATGACGATCAATTCTGATGGACATGGCTCTCTTCAACAATGAAATGTTTCAAACCACCTCCAATTGTTCACTGAAGAGAGCCATATACACCCAGAGAGAGGGATGCGAAATGTGGACCACAACA
The DNA here is from genome assembly GCA_023553655.1 of Myrmecobius fasciatus. Lineage (NCBI taxonomy): Eukaryota > Metazoa > Chordata > Mammalia > Dasyuromorphia > Myrmecobiidae > Myrmecobius > Myrmecobius fasciatus. The sequence continues at coordinate 1,696 of JAJPUD010013804.1, read as the reverse complement.
TAACATTCTCATACTCCTTGATTGATGTTTGCTTACATTGTGTTTCCTTTATCTGATATATCGTTCGTGTAGATAAGATTTTTCTTGCACACCAATGATAAGTTTGGAAATATGTATACATATATTCGATTTGCCAATATTTTAACATAATTAACATGTAGTGGATATCCTGCCATCTAGGGGGAGGGGTGGGGAGTTGGGGGGAAAAATTTGTAACGGAAAACTATGTAAGGGTTATTGTTGAAGAATTACCCACACATATGTTATTCAAATAAAATAAAAATTAAAAAAAAAAATAAAGAGGAATGAAGGAAAGATGGAAAAAGGGAGGAAATGAAGAAAAGGAAGAAAAGAAGGGTGGAAGGAAAAGAGGGAGGGAGGAAGCAAGGAAGGAAGGAAGAAATACTCAACAAGCATTGTCAAATATTTAATTGTATATTCAAGATGCCAGGGATATAAAGATAAACATGACTTTCCTGATCCTCAAAGAACTTATAACTTAGTAGGGGTGGGCTGAACTATGTATCTAAATAAATATAATATAATATAGAATGTGGATGAATGCATAAGAGAATTCAAATAAGAATGATATGAGAAATTCAAATTCTTATTTCTTCTCCCCCTTTCTTTAGAGTCAGCTCTTAGAACAGGGCCTGGCACATTGTAAAAACATAATAAATTCTAGTTTACTGACAAACTGGCTGACTGAGGGACCTTTTTCAGCTTAAGGGAATCAGGGAAGCAGTTCCCTTCTCCTTCAACAGCAGGCAAGACCAACCATGGTTGTCAGGTCAAATCAGCTTATTTATTTTTGCAAGGTTTGAGAACTGACTGGTTTTTATATTTTAAAAAAATATAATAAAACTTTATTTTAAAATGTTAAAACAATAACAACAACAACATTCTTAGCTCCTAGGCTTTACAACTGTATTTGACATAAGGGCCATAGTTTGTCAACCTTTGTTAACAAGCAGGGCTTCTTAAACTTTTTCCATTTACAACCCCTTTTTGCCTGAAAAGTTTTTATATTACCCTGGGTATAGAGATATATAAAATAGGTGTGCAAATTAAATATTTACTGATAATAAATCATAATTTCATGATTCCCACATTCTATTACAAGACCCCATGTGGGGTCATGAACCACAATTTTAGAAGCTGGGCTCTAGAAGAAGGTTTCAGTTCAAATAAGTTGAATTAATTTATAAAGGACTTTATTTTATTGGGGTATAGCCTGCAATTTACCTTAAAAAAGTGAACATTTTACTCAAAAATAGCATAGAATAATAGTGTAAGCAAGAAAAAAGTGGAATGTTTAAACCTTTAAGAGAATAAGCTGCTTTTAAACATATTTAAACATTTTACCAAAAAAAGCATTATTACTGCTAATTTTTAACATCATGGTAAAATATTGCCATTTTATACATGAGGGAACCAAAGCTAAGAGGCATTACCTGATTTACCCAGGGTCACACAGCAGTGGCTATCGGAACCAGAACCCAAACTCAGAATTTTAGGGGGTTAGAAAACACTGCAGGAGATGTTTTAAAAGTGACTATAGTGGAAGAGCCAGGATTTTTTGAACCCAGGCTTCAGATCTTTCATTAAAATATTTTTGTGTTCCTAAGAGAAAGATAACTAACACAATATATGTGTGGAGATTATTGATAATTTGGATGATTATATTTTTATCATC